>CM064538.1:0-21773 GCA_032716605.1 Paralithodes platypus | reverse complement strand
TGAGCTGACAGAGACAAGTATATTATTGCTTGTTCTGTCGCTCGCACGCCTCAACACACAAGCATGTACATTCTTGCTCACTCACTCACTAACCCACACACACACACACACACACACACACACACACACACACACACACACACACACACACACTCACACTCAGTCATTCAACCTGTCCCAAAGAAGGGTGACCGCTCTCAACCCTCCAACTATCGTCCAATTGCTCCCATCTCTTGTATCTCTAAACTATTCTTGCATCCAAATTTCGTAAGCATTTCTCTTCTCATAATCTGCTTTCAGATCGCCAGTATGGCTTCCTTAAGGGTCGCTCTACTGGTGATCTTCTTTCATATCTTACTAACTCTTGATCATCCTCCTTTCGGGACTTCGGTGAGACCTTTTCTATTGCACTAGACATATCGAAGGCCTTCGATAGAGTCTGGCACAAATCTTTAATTTCTAAACTACCCTCCTTCGGTTTCTATCCCTCCATCTGTGCCTTTGTCTCTAATTTCCTTTCCGGCCATTCTATAGCTGCGGTTGTGGACGGCTATCGCTCACTTCCTCATCCTATCAATTCCGGTGTTCCTCAGGGCTCTGTCCTATCTCCCATTCTCTTTCTAATTTTCATAAATGATCTTCTCAACTGTACCTCCAGTCCCATCCACTCATCCGCAGACGACTCTACCTTACACTACTCCATTAGTTTTCCTGAACGCCCCAGCCAGCAATCCCTCAAAGACAAACATAATGAAGCCATGCAACACTTATCTTCTGATCTAACTACTATTTCCAATTGGGGCAGAGAAAACCTTGTTACTTTTAATGATTCCAAAACCCAATTTCTTCATCTTACTACCTGTTTGGAACTTCCAGAGGACTATCCCTTATACTTCAACAATACAAAAATCAATCCTTCATCATCTCTCAATATTCTCGGTGTCTCCTTTTCTTCTGCTCTCACTTGGAAGGACCATATTACCAGTCTTGCTAAGGCAACCTACCAGAAGCTGGGTGTGCTCAACCGCCTCAAGGGGTTCTTTACCCCTGCGCCGCTTCTGGCTCTGTACAGGGGCACAGTGCGTCCTTGTATTGAGTATTGTTCACATGTGTGGGGAGGATCCTCTCACACCGCACAAAGACAAAGTAGAAAGGAAAGTCTTTTGTATCATTAACTCCCATCCACTCACCAACTCTTTGCAATCTCTCTCTCTTCGTCGCAATGTTGCATCTCTCTCGCTATTCTATCGCAACTACAATAATCAGTGTTCCGCAGAGATTTCCCAGTGTATACCACCTCCTCTACGTAGGGTACGTAGTACCCGTCTTGCAACACAATCACACTCCTACTCTGTGCAACTCTCTAACCCAAGAGTGAAACGCTATTTTCAGACTTTCTTCTATTCAACTGCTGAGCTCTGGAACTCTATCCCAGAATCAGTCTTTCCCTCTTCCTATGACTTAAATTGCTTCAAACTCAGTGTGTCCAGGCATTTTGGCTCCAACATCCCTTGATTTTGGCCGTCACTCTTGCAACTCTGGGGGCGGCACTCGCTACAGTCAGTTCTGACTTTTGTCTCCCTCACTCACATAGGAAAAAAAAAAAAAAAAACACACACAAAATCATACAGACCCACACACACACACACAGTAGTTTAACACTCCGCCATCCATTCGTAGGACGCGACAGGCTATCTCTATTATTCACTACGCTGTCGGTCCTGTCTGGCTGGCTGTCTGTCTGTCTGTCTGTCTGTCTGTCTGTCTGTCTGTCTGTCTGTCTGTCTGTCTGTCTCTAGCTCCCCTTCCTCCCAAGTGGCTCCACCCTCTTACCTAACTCGGACTTTTGCTCTACCTGATGCGGGCTGTCATTGGGAAATAGATGTGGAGGGAGAGAAGGGATTTTAGAGATAGAGGATTGGGAGGTATATTATTTGAGAGATAGCTGATTTGATAAAGAGATTATTTGAGAGATAGATTTGCAGGGGAGAGAGTATTTGAGAGATAGATTTGTAGGTAAAGAGGATTTGAGAGATAGATAATTTGAGAGATATATGCATAGAGATAGAGGATTTGAGAGAAAGATTGACAGAGGTAGAATTTGAGATATAGAGGATTTGATAGATACTTTCGTAGACAGTAGATTGAAGTAGATACTTTCGTAGACAGTAGATTGAAGTAGATTCGTAGAGGAAGAGGATTTGAGATATATTTGAGTAGGGAGAGAGGAGTTGACATAAAGTTTCATAGGGATAGGATTTGAGATATAGAGATTGGCTGACTCTTCCCAAATGGTAGACACATTAGCTCGATTACTCTAGTCATTTATATATTCATAGAGGTTAAGGGGGGTGACCCGTTTTTGTTCTGTCCTTTTCTATCTTTCTCTGGCTTGTATCCATTTGGCCCCATTCAGCCTACTGTTTTAAGACGTTTATCCCCATCCAGGTGTTAATTTTTTACTGGTGAGCGGCAGCGAGCCAGCATATTTTTTATTTTTTGTTTGACAGCAAGCTAAATTTGTACATTTTTCGATAGAAAAATGTCTCCGGCGAAGCCGGATTTCTTCATATAATGCTGGCTCGCTATCGCTCGCCAGGAAGAAATCGACACCTAGATGGGGATAAACGTCTTAAAATAGTTGGCTGAATGGGGCTGAATGGATACAAGCCAGACAAAGAGAGAAAAGGACAGAAATAACAAAAAGCAGGTCATCCCCCTTAAGGGGATAGTGGCTGTTTGTTTGGTCTATTTATTCAGTTATTCATATAATTCTTAGTGTCCTCGCTAGACCTCCATCAAGCTTAAATAACACCCCCTAGATCCCCCCTTCAAAATAAATGTTTACATTTTTCGGTAGAATAATGTGCCGGCCGAGGGCAGGTTCCTCTAAAATTACAGACTCGCTATCGCTCACCTGGAAACAAAATCGACACCTAAATGGCACAAAAGGTATCAAAATTGACAACGAAATGGGATGAAATGCTTTAAAATCGTCAAATGAATGGGCCGAACGTCTTAAAATCGCAAAACTAATGGGGCTAAACACGAGGGAGAAAGTGGTCAAGAAAACCTGCCCATCTCCCCTTAATGGTCAAGAGTTTTGGCCTACTAATAATAAATATGGTATGTATGTATGTATATATGTGTGTATGTGTGTATGTATGTATGTATGTATGTATGGCCAGACGTTATCTATATAAATACACAACCCAAAATGTTTGTAAAATATAAAGAATACAACATTTCAGGATCGTAACAAGAAACATATGATGGTACTTGATTTCCTTTGTACTCCTTTGTACTCCTTTGTACTCCATCATAATAATAATATCTAGGGCCTCTCTCTGAGGTAGGCTGGCTTATAATATATAATTTTATATATATATATATATATACATATATATATATATATATATATATATATGTATATATATAAATGAGAGAGAGAGAGATATGTACATATATGTACATAGATTTACATAGATACACTGACCACACAGACCTTACGATCCCAGCGAGGTGGTCAGGACTTAATTATAGTAGAGATAGCTAACCCGAGAGTTGAGTAAGGTACAGTGGAAGGAAAGGATAGCAAAGAAGAAGCTCTCTCCCCACCCTTCATGCCGTACATGGAGAGAGAGAGAGAGAGAGAGAGAGTACAAAGGAAATCAAGCAACAACAGGTCTAGTGACCCCTCTAGGCTGCTAGCCCTCCAAAACACTGAGGATCAAGTGTCCAAACAGTGGTTTAGAGTGGGTAAGGGACAATTGGAAAGGGAACTACTGCCCTCGAGTTAATGTCCGTGGCAGGATTAGTAGATGTTAGTAGGGGACAGTTGAGAGAGAGAGAGAGAGAGAGAGAGAGAGAGAGAGAGAGAAAAAAAAAAGAGAAAGAAAGATAAATAGGGAGATAAATAGATAGATAGATAGAGGGAGAGAGAGAGAGAGAGGTGGGTTCTCTCATGAGAGGAAACTTGGATGAAACTTGCGGCTAGACTTTTCTTTCTCACTATGTACACACACACACACACTCTCTCTCTTTCTCTCTCTCTCGCACATATATTTGTTTTCTTTTTTTATCTACACCTTCCTTCAATCTTTTTCTTTCTCCTCTTCGTATTTCTCTTCCTCCTCTTCTCCTCCTCCTCCTCCTCCTCCTCCTCCTCCTCCTCCTCCTCCTCCTCCTTTCACCTGTGCCTTCTTCTTTACCTCGAAGTCAGTAGATTAGTAGTTTTGGAAATCCAAACTACCTCGTAAGGACCAATAGGTCTGTTGCAGAGTGTTCTCCTTTGTATTCCTTTGTTCCTCCCCTCCCTCTTCTTCCTCCTATTCTTCCTCTCCTCCTCCTCTACCTCTCCCTCCTCTTCTACTGCTCCCCCTACCTCCCTCCTCCTATGCCTCCTTTACGTCCTCCTCCTCCTCCTAATTTTTCACAACAATCCAACTCACATTATTGACTGATCTTTTACCTATGGCCTTCCCCCTTCTTGCTTAATTGAAACACGAACCTCTATCTATCTATCTATCTGTCTGTCTATCTGTCTGGTCTGTCTGTATGTCTATCTATCTATATTTATGTATATCTGTCTGTGTCTGTCTGTCTGTCTGTCTATCTATCTATATTTATGTATATCTGTCTGTGTCTGTCTATCTGTCTGTCTGTCTGTCTATCTATCTATATTTATGTATATCTGTCTGTGTCTGTCTATCTGTCTGTCTATCTATCTATATTTATGTATATCTGTCTGTATCTGTCTGTCTGTCTATCTATCTATATTTATGTATATCTGTCTGTGTCTGTCTATCTGTCTGTCTGTCTATCTATCTATATTTATGTATATCTGTCTCTGTCTGTCTAACTGTCTGTCTGTCTGTCTATCTATCTATATTTATGTATATCTGTCTGTGTCTGTCTGTCTATCTGTCTGTCTGTCTGTCTGTCTTTCTTTCTATCTATCTATCTATCTATATCTATCTTTCTATCCATCCATTCATCTATCTCTCTATCTATCTATCTATCGATCTAGCTATCTTTGTCTGTGTCTGTCTGTCTTTCTATTTATCTATCTGTCTATCTGTCTGTATATCTATCTATCTATCTATCTATCTATCTGTATGTCTGTCTATCTGTCTGTCTGTCTATCTGTCTGTCTGTCTATCTATCTTTCTAGCTATCTGTATCTGTCTTTCTATCTATCTATCTGTATGTATGTATATCTGTATTTCTGTCTATCTATATCTATCTATCTGTCTATCTATCTATGTGTATCTATCTATCTGTCTGTCTGTTTGTCTGTATCTATCTATCTATCTATCTATATATCGATCTATATCATCTATCTATCTATCTATCTATCGAACTATCTATCTATGTACAGTATGTGTGTCTCTGTCTGTCTCTATCTATCTATTTATCTATCTATTTATCTTTGTATCTATCTATATGTCTGTGTATCTGTTTCTATTTCCGTTTGAATGAGTTTAACCCTTTCAAGATAAGATGAGGCATTTGTTTTCTATTTTCAGGCGATTGTTAGACGATGTTATTCAGATTAGGAAGGGTAATGTTCAATCTTCCAGTCTATCTTTTTACTATTTAACTACATGTACACCCTATCTATATATCTATCTATCCATCTGTCTATCTATCTATATATCTATCTATCTATCTATCTATCTATCTTCAGTATATATGTGTCTATAATATTCATCTAGCTATCTATAAACATTTGTATTTACCTATCTGCTTTTTTATCTATATATTTATAAATGTTTCTATCTATCTATCTGTCTACGCATAATATAGTGCGTCTATCGACCTATCTACCTCTCCATCTAACCGTAATCTAGGGCGTCTACCGACCTATCTATCTCCCTACCTATCTATCAATCTATCTATCTATAAATCTTTCCTATCGACCTATCTACCTCTAAATCTACCCGCAATCTATATATCTATCTATTTACCTATATTTTATCTATATCTATCTTTAAATCTTATATATCGACCAATCTACCTCCATCTACCAATAATCTATCTACCTATCTACCCCTCCATCTACCCATAATCTATCTATCTACGAACCTTTCCTATCTACCTAGTCTACCTACCCCTGAGGGCGGGAGTTGGTATGGGTGGGCTGATGAAAAAAGTTGGGCGTGAAGCAAAAATTGGGAGGGGACTGGGGTGGAGGGGGGGGAAGGGTAAGGGGAGTTCGTGGGTAGGGGGGTGTTTGTCGGGGGTGGGTGGGGGAGGGGTGTTTCGTGGGCAGGGGGGGGGGGGGGGGGGGGTTATGGGTGGTGGTGGGTGGGGAGGGGGGTTCCTGGGCATGGGGGGAGGGGGGTGGGCATGGGGGTGGGTGGGGGAGGGGTGTTCGTGGGCAGGGGGGGGGGGTGGGGGTTATGGGTGGTGGTGGGTGGGAGGGGGGTTCCTGGGCATGGGGGTGGGTGGGTGGAGGGTAGAGGTGTTCGTCGAGAGAGGGGGGGGTGGGGGTTTGTTGTGGGGGGTGGGGGTGAGGGGTGTTCGTAGGCAGAGAGAGGGGGGGGGGTGTGGGTGGTGGGGGGAGGTGGTGAGGGTGGTTCGTAGGTGGGGGGGGGGGGAGTTTGTTTTGCAGGAGAGACTTCTAGTCATAACCCTTTTTTACTACCACAGATCCTTCCTAAGCTGCATAAAATCGTCGAAATATGGCCTAGAATAAAAAGACGTCGCCGATACAGAAGTGGGGTGGGGTGGGGGGGTTTAGTTTGTTCCCTAGACAACCATAAAGCTTTAAAACAAAAACAAAACTTATAATTCACCCACCCTTCGAGATAAGTGTGTACATTTTTCGGTAGTAATATGCTCCAGCCTTGGTAAAGTCGCCTGGAATAATCTAGACATAAAAGAGAGAACACGGTGTTGACGTTGATTTAAGGGGGATGTAGTCGCTTTTTCGGGACACCCTTCTCCCTTATGTTTAGCATGTTAGTTTTAAGATTTGAAGATGTTCATTCCATTAGTTTGGCGATTTTAAGACCTTTCGCCCAATTTCTTTGTCAATATTGAGACCTTTCATGCCATTTAGGTGTCGATTTTTTCCTGGCGAGCGAAAGCGAGCCTGTAATTTTAAAAGCAAAATTTTACACATCTACACATTTATCTGGAAAGGGGGTTGATTTTTTTTTCAAGATTGATAGAGGTCTAGCGAGGAAACTCAAAAATATATAAATATATATATATATATATATATATATATATATATATATATATATATATATATATATACATAGGCCAAAAAACAAGCACTACCCCCTGAAGGTCAAACTATCTTCTCTCCCGCACAAGATTTGTCTCAATTCATCATTAAATACTCGCCTTAAGTCGGTATCACACGAGAGCATTTATAGTCAACATTCGATGATCAACATTTCTCTGGCAACATTTTTGGAATATTTTGCACTGGTATTGGAAACTAGACTGTTGCTAGATGAATTTAGGTGACTGAAACAATCTAAATGCTGACCTCATAAGCTGCCAGATCAGTGTTGAGGATAAATGTTGAAGGAAAAAGCGCTCGTGTGATACCGCCTTAAGTTAACCCCTTCTGTACCGCTGAAGTGCTATTATCTATATTCTGGCTATCAGTAGACGATTGTATTCAGTTTAACAAGGGCCTCCAGTAATTAACAGGCTTCGCATAATCTCTCTTAACCCATTTTACTACCACCGATCCTTCTTAAGGGGGGATGGTTCAGTTTGTTGGGCGAGTTTTGCATGCATTAATTATTTTCTAGTTTCCTCCCTAGAATTCCATCAAATTTAAAGAAAACATCCTTTAGATTCCCCTTCTAGATTAATTTGTAAATTTTTCGGTAGAAAAATGTTCCGGCCAAAGGCTGGTTATTCCAACATTACAGGCTCGCTATCGTTCGCCAGGGAAAAAATGGACACCTAAATAACACGAAAGGTCTAAATATTGACGAAGAAATGGGGCGAAAGGTCTTAAAATCGACTAACTAATGGGGCAAACATCTTAACATCTGAAGACTAATGGGGCTAAATATGAGGGAGAAAGTGGTCCAGAAAACCGGTCCATATCCTCTTAAACTATACACAATCGTCTAAGTATAGCGAGAATATAGCTAAAAAGACGTCGTCGGTACAGAAGGGGTTAACCCGCAGTGGATGTAATTATTTCAACACCTGTTATATCCGCATCACGTGTCATGTCGGTAATAACTGTAAGGGGGTAGTGGTTATTTGGTGGTCTACTTATGTAGACCATGTATGTATATATATATATATATATATATATATATATATATATATATATATATATATTTTACAGTTTACTCGCTAAACCTCCATCAAACTTAAAAGAACACTCCTAGTTTCCCCTTCACATTTAATGTGTACATTTTTCGGTAGAAAAAATTCCTGGCGATAAAGAGCCTGTAATTTTAGTAGGAACCGGCGGTTCCTACTAAAATTACAGGTTCGTTATCGCTCGCCAGGAATAAATTGACACCTTAATGGCATGAAACAACTTTATATTGACAAATAAATGGGAAAATGGTCTTGGAAATGGGGCAAATGGTCTTAAAATCGCCAACCTAGTGGGACGAACGTCTTCAAATTAAAAAAAAATGGGGCTTAACATGAGGGAGAAAAAGCAACTACCTCCCCCGTCAAATTCTGTGGTGGAAGGTGTCGTGTGCACAGCATGTTTACACTGCGGGGAGACAGCTCATCATGCATAGCTGACCCAAACATGGAGACGGATACCACTAATTTCCACATTTCCTGTTTTTTAGTAGCTTTATACGTCACATTCAACTAAATTATTATAGTATTGATGAGGTTTGATTGTATTGGGAGGATTAGATTGAAGGATATTGCAAATTTAGGAGATTTATTAGTTTCTCTCCACATATTTTGCACCCTTCATGCACCACCACCTGTCATCTTCTCCCGTGTGGCCGCCTCGTAATCGTCTCGACTTTCGACCGTTTTTCCCGCGGCAGAATCGGCGCCACGACCTTAATCCCTCGACCAGCGGCGGGATTAGGGCCTGATGATGAGCGGTGAGTGGGATTAGCGGGCCTGGATGAGCGGATTAGACGGATGGAGAGGGATGTGGTTTGGGCGGCTCAGGCGGTGTTTTGGGGGAGGTCTCGCGCGTGGATAGCGTGGGTAGATGATATTAAGACGGTGTAATGCCTTGAGCTTTGCTGGGTTAGTATGATCTTTAGTGGTGTAGTTCCTTAGCTATGGTGATGATTCAGTTTGCTACCGCCAGAAGATAAGTGTTTGGAAGGATGTAAGAGATTTTAACGCGCGTACCTACACCACACTCACACACACTTGTTCACACTCACACGCCCAGCCTTTATCCTGATTATTTGTATGCTACTTCCAAACGATTTTTCCTCCGAGTTAAGGGGAGATTTCCACTTGAGGGACTTTTTTCTTGACCCATTTCTCCCTCATGTTTAGCCCCATTGCTTTTGATATTATAAAACGTTTGCCCCATTACTTTAGCGATTTTAAGAACTTTCACCCCATATTAAGACCTTTCGTGCAATTCAGGTGTCGATTTTATCCTGGCGAGCAATAGCGAGCCTGTAATTTAAGAGGAACCGGCCTTCGGCCGGGAAATTTTTCTACCGAAAAATGAACAAATTTATCTTGAAAGTGACTCATGGGGATGTAATTTTAAGCTTGATGGAGGTCTAGGGAACAAACTAAATACCTCCCCTTAAAGGGATAGTGGGCTATGTAGTTTATTTGATCTATGTTCCTTATACCTGATTCATAACCCCTTATACCTGACTAATGATACATTATACCTGATTAGTACTACAGTATTTATTTTCAATAGCCTATGACTAGTACTATTTGTTAGTAATCAACTACTCCGTGACTAGTACTACTTATTATAATCTAATAGCCTATGACTAGTACTATTTGTTTATACTAGCCTTCGACTAGTACTATTTGTTATTAATCTACTAGCCCATGACTACTGTATTACTATTTGTTTTCAATAGCCTGTCACTAGTACTATTTGTATAATAATAACTCGTAACTAGTACCCTGTTCGAAATAAATAGTCGGAAAATGTGAACCCTAACCTCCGTAACTCAAAAAGGGCTTGTACAAATGGGCTGTAACTTTCCACACCGATTCACTGGCTGACCCTTCCCAAATAGTAGAAATATTAGCTCGATTACTCTACTATGGGTTTCAGAGGTCGTGTTACATCGTTTTTCGGGAATAACTTATGAACAAACAGTTGGATCAGTATGATATTTTGCCACAACTTGTTTCACACCGTGCCATATTTTTTTTTAATATTGTGCATTTATAAAAGTGGATAATTAAGCCACTTGTCCCTGTGTCATGAGGTTAAAGTCACACCTGAATTACTAGAAATCGGACAAAGCTACCGTGGCTTACCTGTGAAACTACCAAACCATTATTGCTCCTCCATCAAACAATGTACCGGTAGTTATCAGCCACCACCCAACCCTATTATCGTCTTTAAGTTCAAGTTATGTCACTATTAAATATAAATATACAAAAATACATATTTTGTATATATTTATATTTGATAGTGCCAGGTAAATTGAATATATCGACGATAATAGGGTTGGGTGGTGGCTGATAACTACCGTGTTTGATGGAGGAGCAATAATGGTTTGGTAGTTTCACAGGTAAGCCACGGTAGCTTTGTCCGATTTCTAGTCATTCAGGTGAGACTTTACCCTCATGACACAGAGACAAGTGGCTTAATTATCCACTTTTGTAAATGCACAATATTAACAAAAATTAGGGCACAGTGTGAAACAAGTTGTGGCAAAATATCATACTGATCCAACTGTTTGTTCATAAGTTATTCCCGAAAAACGGTGTAACACGGCCTCTGAAACCCATAGTAGTCGTTTGGGAGTTATGCACACCTGTGACACACACACACACACACACACACACACCTATCACACTCACATACACCTGTCAGGCAGTTACACACATACCTGCCATTTACAAGTGACACACACACACACACACACTCTCAAATCTTTCACAAACAAATGACACACACACAATTTCTCTCTCTCTCTCACCCACACACACACACACACACACACACACACACACACACACCTATCACACTCACATACACCTGTCAGGCAGTTACACACATACCTGCCATTTACAAGTGACACACACACACACACACACTCTCAAATCTTTCACAAACAAATGACACACACCACACACACACTTTCTCTCTCTCTCTCACCCACACACACACACACACACACACACACACACACACACACACACACACACACACACACACACACACAGTTAACTATAGGTAAACAAAGACACTATTTGTTTTAATTAACCAACTCGGAATATGTATTTATTTTCGATAAAGAGACAAACTACCATTTTGACACCAATTAAGGGAGCCCACCTGTTTTTTTTTTCTCTTTCTCTCATTTTCTCTCTTTCTCTGGCTTGTATCCATTCGGCCCCATTCAGCCAACTGTTTTAAGACGTTTATCCCCATCCAGGTGTCGATTTCTATTGTATGGAGAAATCCGGCTTCGCCGGAGAAATGTTTCTATCGACAAATTTACAAATTTAGCTTGCTGTAAAAAAAAATATATATATATATATATATATATATATATATATATATATATCTATATGCTGGCTCGCCAAGAAAATATTGACACCTGGATGGGGGTAAACGCCTTAAAACAGTAGGCTGAATGGGGCAGAATGGATACAAGCCAAAGAGAGAGGGAGAGAAAGAGACAAAAAATGCGAGGTGGGCTCCCTTAATACAGCACCAAGCGAGGCAAACGTAATGACAGCTGGAACATGACTTATTAGCGCCACCGTACATGTGCCGTCCTTTTAACTCTATTCTGGCTACTAATAGACGATTTTATGCAGTTTAAAAAGGGCCTCCAGCAATTAACAGGCTTCGAACTATCTCGCTCAATCTTTTACTACCTCAGAGCTCTCTTAAGGGGGCCCAACTCGCTTTTTTCTGTTTCTCTCCCTCTCTCTTTGGCTTGTATCCATTCGGCCCCATTCAGCCTACTGTTTTAAGACGTTTACCCCCATCCAGGTGTCAATATTTTCCTGGCGAGTGTTAGCGAGCCAGCATTTATATAGTTTTGTTTTGACAGCAAGCTAGATTTGTACATTTTTCGATAGAAAAACGTCTCCGGCGAAGCCGTATTTCTCCATACAATGCTGGCTCGCTATCGCTCGCCAAGAAGAAATCGACACCTGGATGGGGATAAGCGTCTTAAAACAGTTGGCTGAATGGGTCCGAATGGATACAAGCCAGGGAAATAAAGAAAAGGAGATAAAGAGAAACAAAAAACAGGTGACCCCCCTTAAACTGCACACACTTGTCTAATTATAGCAAGAATAAAAATAAGAAGAGAGGTCGCCGGTACAGAAGGGGTTAAGGGAGGATGGGCCGGTTTTCTGGACCACTTTCTCCCTCATGTTTAGCCCCATTAGTTTTCAGATGGTAAGATGTTTGCCCCATTAGTTAGTCGATTTTAAGACCTTTCGCCCCCATTTCTTCGTCAATATTTAGACCTTTCGTCTTATTTAGGTGTAGATTTTTTCCCTGGCGAACGATAGTGAGCCTGTAATGTTGAAAGAACCGGCCTTCGGCCAGGACATTTTTCTACCGAAAAATGTACAAATTAATCTAGAAGGGGGATCTAATGGATGTTTTTTTAAATTTGATGGAGGTCTAGGAAGGAAACTAGAAAAATAATGAATACATGCAAAACTCGCCCAAAAAGTGAACCATCCCCCCTTTAAATCAGACTTGTACTCGAATTTGATTGGCTGTGAGCTGAACTGATCTGGGTCTTGATTGGCTGGCCTTTCGTGGTGTCCTCTATTTTGATTGGCTCGAGTTTAGTTGCTTTGGAATCTAATTGGGTGGCCTTTAACCCCTTCAGCACCATGACGTAATTTTAATATTATTTTGGTTACAATTAGATGATTATTTTTAGTTTATAATCTACCTCCATGACTCCAATGGGTTATATAAGATCTCTATAAACCTACACAATAATCTACCTCCACGACTCCAATGGGTTATATAAGATCTCTATAAACCTACACAATAATCTACCTCCATGACTCCAATGGGTTATATAAGATCTCTATAAACCTACACAATAATCTACCTCCATGACTCCAATGGGTTATATAAGATCTCTATAAACCTACACAATAATCTACCTCCATGACTCCAATGGGTTATATAAGATCTCTATAAACCTACACAATAATCTACCTCCATGACTCCAATGGGTTATATAAGATCTCTATAAACCTACACAATAAAATAGGTCACTCTTAAACTGTATAAAATCGTCCAATTTTAGCTAGAATCAAAGGTATAAATGTGTCCCATTCACGTATGCAAATCCGCATAGTGCCGTATAAGAATGCGGCCCTAGTTTTTGGAAAAATTGGCCCGACTGCAATTTCTATACGCATGCCATAGCATAGAACCGCATACATCCCACCGAGAACCGGCTGACATACAATTGTAATCCGCATATAACCGCCTATAATCCACATACGCCCAATTATAATCCGCATGGCAAAACATGTGAATTTAACGGTAATTTTCCTGAACCGACTAACCCCGTATAATCACGACTGTATCAGACTAAATACGACTACTATATACGGATCACGACTACTATATACGGATCACGACTACTATATACGGATCACGACTACTATATACGGATCACGACTACTATATACGGATCACGACTACTATATACGGATCACGACTACTATAAACGGATCACGACTACTATATACGGATCACGACTACTATATACGGTTCACGACTACTATATACGGATCACGACTACTATATACGGATCACGACTACTATATACGGATCACGACTACTATATACGGATCACGACTACTATATACGGATCACGACTACTATATACGGATCACGACTACTATATACGGATCACGACTACTATATACGGATCACGACTACTATATACGGATCACGACCACTATATACGGATCACGACCACTATATACGGATCACGACCACTATATACGGATCACGACCACTATATACGGATCACTACCACTATATACGGATCACGACTACTATATACGGATCACGACTACTATATACGGATCACGACTACTATATACGGATCACGACTACTATATACGGATCACGACCACTATATACGGATCACGACCACTATATACGGATCACGACCACTATATACGGATCACGACCACTATATACGGATCACGACCACTATATACGGATCACGAATACTATATACGGATCACGAATACTATATACGGATCACGACTACTATATACGGATCACGACTACTATATACGGATCACGACTACTATATACGGATCACGACTACTATATACGGATCACGACTACTATATACGGATCACGACTACTATATACGGATCACGACTACTATATACGGATCACGACCACTATATACGGATCACGACTACTATATACGGATCACGACTACTTTATACGGATCACGACCACTATATACGGATCACGACTACTATATACGGATCACGACTACTATATACGGATCACGACTACTATATACGGATCACGACTACTATATACGGATCACGACTACTATATACGGATCACGACTACTATATACGGATCACGACTACTATATACGGATCACGACTACTATAAACGGATCACGACTACTATATACGGATCACGACTACTATATACGGATCACGACTACTATATACGGATCACGACTACTATATACGGATCACGACTACTATATACGGATCACGACTACTATATACGGATCACGAATACTATATACGGATCACGACTACTATATACGGATCACATCCCGTATGCCATATGGACACTTATTATTTTTCCGTTCGGGGTTATGCGGCTCGTAGTCAGTTGTATATGTAGTCAGTTGTATATGTAGTCAGTTGTATATGTATCTCATGATTTGTTATACGTGTGTATGCATTCGGATGGGGAAAGTTATCAGTGGGGACTAGGTTGGCAACAGTCGTATGAACGTGTACACATGTAGTCGCCTTTGTTCGGATGTATACCCGCATGCATCCGACTACATGCGTGCCTATGCGTGGTTGATCGTGGTTTATCCGTATTTATACATATTTATACGTGATGGTCGGCAACCAAACCGAGTGTTCACGTATAATGAAGACTGTCCCAGACCGACATACGCATACTTACGGCCACAATACACATGCTACCATGCTACCGCATGGTTTCATGCGGGGCTATATGATGAGTTTGTTCAAAACTTTGGCTCGCCACGACGCATATCTACGCATGTTGGCAACTACTCCCGACCTCCTACGCATAGTTGCCGCATGTTGCAGATTGTTGTCCCGTATAGGTCCCGCATGCTTATACGGCGCTATGCGGATTCACATATGTGAATGAGTGAAAGAGGGGTTAGATCGGTTCTTGATTTTTGATTGGCTCCGAGATATACTGTTTTTGATTGTATTTGGTTCCAAATTACGCTGTTGTAGATTTTGATTGGCTGCGAGATATATACTGTTCTGGATTGTGATTGGGTCATATTATATAATTTATATATGTATATATATATTTATATATATACCGGCATATATATATATATATATACCGTATATATAATTATATATATATATATATATATATATATATATATATATGTATATATATATTTATATATAGTGATGGCTACGTAGCCTAACTTACCCGATCGTTTACCAAACCCAGAATCTTACCTAAGAATAGTTGAGTTCTATACCAGCATATTATTCATCTTTATATGCCGATGTCTAGGAGGTGTTTTGCGACTAGACCGCGACTGTGCAGCGAAGTATAGTTAGGCCCTGTTAGAGAGTAGTTAGTTCCTCGGGACTCTATAGTTTAGCCAGTCTCCCGGGGTGGACCAAAGGGGTAGTTAAGGGACCGTTGGATAGTTGACCATTCAGACTCCACCACCTCGCAGGTATGACTTTCTATTATTCAGGTTTATAAGGGGTGGCGAGGTCTGTCTTTGTTGTGTTTTTTGTTTTTCTATTTTTATGTGAGTGAGATATACAAAAGGCAGAACTGCCTGTAGCGAGTGCCTCCCCCAGAGTTGAAAGAGTGACAGGGTCTAAATCATGGGACGTTCGAGCCGAATTGCCTGGACACACAGAGTTTGAAGCAATTTAAGTCATAGGAAGAGGGAAAGACTGATCCTGGGAGAGAGTTCCAGAGCTCAGCTGTTGAATAGAAGCAAGACGAATAACGTTTCACTCTTGAGTTGGAGAATTGCACAGAGTAGGGGTGGGATTATGTTGCAAGACTGGTGCTACGTGCTCTACGAAGAGGGGGTGGTATCTGAGAAACACTGATTATTGTAATAGCGGTAGAATAGTGAGAGAGATGCAACTTTGAGGCGAAGAGAGATAGATTGCAGAGTTCTGTACCCCATAAAATGTTCTTTCCTCTCGCATGAGCATTACGCTAGTGCAGTTGGGTCCAGTACATGATTATAGATTGATATCCAGTATTCGATCAATGGATATTAATCGTGGTCATGTGCTGAACCTATAACTGTCTTGATGGTGTAATGGTAAGAACGTGTAAGTTCTGTATGTGGTATCCTGGGTTCGAATCCTGGGAGGATCACGTACTTTTATTAATTTCATTTGGGGTGTTATTGGTATTAAGGGAGCCCACCTCGCTTTTTCTCCCTCTCCCTCTCTCTTTTTCTTGTATCCATTCGGCCCCATTTAGCCTACTGTTTTAAGACAATTACCCCCATCCAGGTGTCAATATTTTCCTGGCGAGCGGTAGCGAGCCAGCTTATATATATTTTTGTTTTGACAGCAAGCTAAATTTTTAAATTTTTCGATAGAAAAATGTCTCCGGCGAAGCCGGTTTTCTCCATACAATGCTGACTCGCTATCGCTCGCCAGGAAGAAATGGACACCTGGATGGGGATAAACGTCTTAAAACAGTTGGCTGAATGGAGCCGAATGGATACAAGCCAAAGAGAGAGAGGGAGAGAAAGAGAAAAAAGAGCGAGGTGGGCTCCCTTAAGAACGATGTTACAAATAATATTATATATATTTTTCTCTCTTTCCAGGAAGATTGTTACGTGGAGGAAATAAAATACTGAACTACTGAACTCCAAAGATCCTTGAGCAAACTGGCTGTAAATATCCACACCTATTTCCTAGTGGACTCTTCCCAAATGATAGAAATGTCAGCCCGATTGCTTTCATTAATTTTGAGTTATGAGAAGTTAAGGGGTCCAGATAATTGTCCAGTTCGTTGGCGCTACCTATAGTGAAGCAAGAACAAAAAATGGAGGTAAATCTAACTCGGCGAACTAAGTGTTTTTTTGTAAGTGATTATTATATCGCGGTTATTCGGAACTTTGCAAATCAGTAGACATTAAACTAAGGATCCTTTAAGTGAATATTTGAAACAGAAAGTGGTAGAAACTAAACGATATATAGATTCTATATCTGAATAATTGAAACCGAAAGTGATTGAAGCTAAATGATAGATCCTTTTAAGTGAATATATAACCTAAAGTAATATTAACTAAACGATAGATCTGTAAGTGAATGAATCAAATAGAAAGTGGTAGTAACTATACTATGGATCTTTTAAGATCTTTTAAGTGAATAATTGAAATAGAAACTGACAGAAACTAAACGATAGATACGCTAAGTTAATTATTGAAACAAACTGATAGAAGCTAAACGATTGATCCTTTAAGTTAATTATTGAAACATGAACTAACGATAGATCTATCTATCTATTGCCTGACGCCGTGATCCCCGAAGGGGTGGCCACGAACGAACCGCCCCCATGCACCTCTGTCCCCAGTCAGTCGACGCCCCTCCCCCCAACCAGCACCACCTTCGTTCATGTACTTCCTCACTCCATCCTTCCACCTCATATTCGGTCTACCTCTCCCCCTCTGTCCCTCCACCTCGCTCTCATACACCCTCTTAGTCATTCTCTCGCTTTCCATACGTTCCATATGGCCGAACCATCTCAAGTTGTTCCTTTTCACACTTTCCAGCACATCCACCTCCACACCACACCTCCTTCTTACTTCCTCATTAGTCTGTCTATCCCTCCATGTAACTCCGCACGCACTCCTTAAGTAATTCATTTCCACTGCTCTCACTCTTGGTCTGAGTCTCTCAACCAACGTCCATGCTTCGCTTCCGTAAGTCAGTGTCGGGATTACCACACTGTCATGCAAGGACTTCTTCACTTCCATACTGACCACCCTATTTTTTGTTACTGCTTTTAGCGTTCCTACAACCCTCTTCCCCTGTTGTACCCTCTCCCGCACCTCTTCATCCATAGTCCCATCTTTACTCAACACACTGCCCAGATACTTAAAAGAGTTGACGATCTCCATAGCCTGACCGTTCAGCTTCACCTCACACTCTGTGACTTCACCCCTTTCGAAGACCATAACCTTGCTCTTCCCCGTATTTACCTTCAAATTCCGTTTTTCGCACACTGTTCCAAACTCATTTACCAGACCCTGCAACTCCCATTCATTATCACTCATCAGAACTGTATCATCCGCAAACAGCAGTATAGGTAGCTTCCACTCAATTCCCTCCCTTTTCAGCGATACACCAACATCCACTGCTCTTGATAGTATTTCTTTCATAACTCCATCCATATATACAGTAACGATAGATACGTTAAGTTAATTATTGAAAACAAATTATAGAAGCTAAACGATTGATCCTTTAAGTTAATTATTGAAACATAAACTGATAGAGACTAAACGATTGATACGTTGTTGTTGTTGTTGTTCCCCAAGCTGCCTGGCCGAACAGCCCCAAGGCCCCGAGCAATTTTAAGGCCATAACCGAGTGCCCCACAGAACCCTCCCCGCCGACCACAATAAAGCATGGGTGACCGAAGCCACTCCATGGCGGGGAGCTGAGGAGGGTGCGGAAACGCCCGGGAAACCAAAGCCCCACCCAGGGCCCTGTGCCCCTCAGCAATTATGAAGAGAAAGTTGAGGGGCAAGGGGAAAATGTGACGCTTTGGCTTCCAATCTTGGTAGATTGGGAGGTCAATCCACGGAAGGGACGCCCTCACTTGAGATCTAGAAAATATATAAGTTAAAGGAACAGTCAGAGTAAGCTATGGGTATGGCAGAGATTGCTCAGCTCTCACTCTGATAGACCAGCCCATCACCACTCGATAGATACGTTAAGTTAATTATTGAAACAGAAACTGATAGAAACTAAACGATAGATATTATATATAAATAATTACAAAATAATAAGTAATAAAGACTAAACGATATATAATTTAACTGAATAATTGAAATAGAAAGTGATTGAAACTAAACGATGGATCTAAAATTAAACAATTGAAACAAAAAGTTATATATTTGTTTTATATAGAATATTAATTGCTGAAAGTGCTTACGTGTAAAACATTTATGAATAAAAGACAGTATTTGCTAAATATAAAATTCATATACATTGTGAATTTATCGTGCTTCTGTGTCATGGAAAATACGAGATTTCCAAAATATATAACAATCTTTCAAGTTAATAAATATAAACGTGATGGCGAATTCTTTCTAAAATGCAAGTGGTATTTTATGTGCTTGATTGAACTATAAACACATTTCGAAAACTATTATTATGGTACAGTGATACTTTACACCACAGCAACCGTCTACCACTACAACCACCACAACCAGCTACTACCACTATCACTACCGCCACAACAACCACCACCATCACTACCACTACAACCACCACCACCACCACCACTACCACTATTCCTTGGACCATAGTAGCAGCAACACCACTACAACCACCACCACCACCACCACCACCACCACTACCACTATTCCTTGGACCATAGTAGCAGCAACACCACTACAACCACCAGCATCTTAAAGGTCAGTTCCTCTTAAATGCATAGTACATACATTCATACATATACAGTATACATGCATACCGGTACACACACACACACACACACACACACACACACACACACACACACATACACACACACACACACACACACACACACACACACACACATACACACAGAGTATATATATATATATATATATATATATATATATATATATATATATATATATATATATATATATATATACCGGTACCGTATTAGTAGCCTAATAGTACACCTAGATTATTTTTCACCCAGCTCTTATAATATTTAAGCATTTTTATCATCGGGTACCGGTATTTTAGATTATGTCTCAATGAACCCGAAGAACCGAGCTCTCGAAGGTTCAAAGGTGAGTGGAATCAACATAAATAACCCTACTGTACAGTCGGCCAAATAAGTGATGTCTCGGCACCAAGTATATTTTGATTAATTATTGGTATCAGCAATATCTAAAACTTGGTTTATTCGTTCCGGGTGAGATATACAAACATGTTCCTACACTTACCCACCGTATTCAACATCTGACAGACATCAATACAGTACAGAACGAGCCAAACGTATGTATGTACAGTCGAGGTTAATAAGTGTTGTCAGATATTTCACAAAGTTTCGGACACTGACTAATACTCTGGGGGATCAGCACTTTTCCCAGTAACTGTAAAGATACCAATAACACTTGTTGAGCGAAAACCACTGGAATCTATGACAACACTTAATACCCCCCCCCCCCCTTGTATGTACTGTATATACTCAGGCACATACCCCATTGCTGGGGGTGGCCGACTTAAGACAGAGCCTGAACAGGGACAACACAACATAACACAAAATAAAACAAAATTCAAATTCACATATATCTAGGTCGCCCAGGAGATGACCCAGAGACCAAGGATCACTAAGGGCATTCCAGCACTTCCCTTGCCCCCGACCTCCCGGAGAAGTACTGGTCTCAGCAGGCAGACATGCAGCGGAGTGACCACAGTGCCGGCCCACCACGCATCCAGGCGTACCTTTCATATATACCGGCTCACCGGGCCAGGCGCCTGACGGACTATTATCTAGTCCAACTGGCACCCGGCCCCCTCTCCCAAACGACCGCGTTTTCACTCATCTATTCACTAGCATTCTCCATTCCTCTATCTTCCAACGTTTGTACTACACATTTCCTTCATCTCACAAGAGCAAATTATTACGGGCAATTGTTGTTTGGCATCTTCAAAACTACAGTTCCATCAGAAATAAACCACCTAACATAAGCTACCTTCAAAACTACAGTTCCATCAGAAATAAACCACCTAACATAAGCTACCTTCAAAACTACAGTTCCATCAGAAATAAACCACCTAACATAAGCTACCTTCAAAACTACAGTTCCATCAGAAATAAACCACCTATCATAAGCTACCTTCAAAACTACAGTTCCATCAGAAATAAACCACCTAACATAAGCTACCTTCGATCTAGTTTCCGCTTCCAATGCGTAAGCGCCTGAAAATAGTACGCGAAAAACCTTGCTCATCGATAATTGCCGGAAAATGCGCTTGTGTGACACCCCCTCTATATTGTAATAATGATATGACGGTGTGGTGATAATATGACGGTGTGGTGATAATATGACGGTGTGGTGATAATATGACGGTGTGGTGATAATATGACGGTGTGGTGATAATATGACGGTGTGGTGATAATATGACGGTGTTGGTGATAATATGACGGTGTGGTG
>CM064537.1:19222685-19229819 GCA_032716605.1 Paralithodes platypus | reverse complement strand
GGGAGGGAGGGAGGGAGGGAGAGAAGAAATATTATGAAATAGTACCGATATATTGAACTTGTGTTTGTCTGTATTTATATAATGTCTTACAAGCAAATCCGAGCGACCCATAGGAATCAGAGTGGTTTAACTATCTTCATTAAATATTTCAACCCCACAAAACTATCCTCCAGGAAATCAATGCACACAGAACTATACCTATATATATTATTTAAGGGGAGATCTCCACTGGAGGGATTTTTTTCTTGACCCCTTTCTCCCTCATGTTTAGCCCCATTGCTTTTGATATTAAAAAATGTTTGCCCCATTAGTTTAGCGATTTTAAGAACTTTCACCCCATATTAAGACCTGTTGTGCCATTTAGGTGTCGATTTTATCCTGGCGAGCGATAGCGAGCCTGTAATTTAAGAGGAACCGGCCTTCGGCCGGGACATTTTTCTACCGAAAAATGTACAAATTTATCTTGAAAGGGACTCAAGGGGGTGTAATTTTAAGGTTGATGGAGGTCTAGGGAACAAACTAAATACCTATATTAATTAAGCCTACTGTATATAACTTCCACACATCCATTAAGCCTACTGTA
The DNA here is from genome assembly GCA_032716605.1 of Paralithodes platypus. Classification (NCBI taxonomy): domain Eukaryota; kingdom Metazoa; phylum Arthropoda; class Malacostraca; order Decapoda; family Lithodidae; genus Paralithodes; species Paralithodes platypus. The sequence continues at coordinate 19,229,236 of CM064537.1, read as the reverse complement.
TATAACGTCCACACATCCATTAAGCCTACTGTATATAACTTCCACACATCCATTAAGCCTACTGTATATAACGTCCACACATCCATTAAGCCTACTGTATATAACGTCCACACATCCATTAAGCCTACTGTATATAACTTCCACACATCCATTAAGCCTACTGTATATAACTTCCACACATCCATTAAGCCTACTGTATATAACGTCCACACATCCATTAAGCCTACTGTATATAACTTCCACACATCCATTAAGCCTACTGTATATAACGTCCACCATCCATTAAGCCTACTGTATATAACGTCCACACATCCATTAAGCCTTCTGTATAAATCTCCCACACATCCATTAAGCCTACTGTATATAACTTCCACACATCCATTAAGCCTACTGTATATAACGTCCACACATCCATTAAGCCTACTGTATATAACTTCCACACATCCATTAAGCCTACTGTATATAACTTCCACACATCCATTAAGCCTACTGTATATAACGTCCACACATCCATTAAGCCTACTGTATATAACTTCCACACATCCATTAAGCCTACTGTATATAACGTCCACACATCCATTAAGCCTACTGTATATAACGTCCACACATCCATTAAGCCTACTGTATATAACTTCCACACATCCATTAAGCCTACTGTATATAACTTCCACACATCCATTCTAATGTGAGTAAAATCATTTGACTTGTTAATTTCATTAATCGAGTTTAGGAGTAAAGTTGGTTGGTGGAGAGAACATAATTAATTCTGGTTCAGGATTAGTTATAGAGAGGCCTTCCCTAGGGTTAAGCGCCCCATTAATTACTCTTTCCATTCACTTATTCATAGCCTCTGACAGTGCAGTTGGAAAGAATGTACATGCTAAGATTGGTATGCAGGATTCGAAACTGCATAATAAATCGTAGGCTTGTGCAGCATTCTTTAACTGTCTTCGTGGCCCAATGCATAAGTGTGTTGATTTTCGGTGTGAGCGTCCTGGGTTCAATTACCCGGACTGCCACATGTGTTTGTTAATTTCATTAATCGAGCTTAGGAGTAAAGTTGGTTAGTGGTGAGAAAAAAAAAAAAAAAATAATAATAATAATAATAATAATAATAAGCCAATATTTGAGGAAAGGCTAATGCTGCACACTGAGTGACTTACGGGGGGTGACCTGTTTTTGTTCTGTTCTTTTCTATCTTTCTCTGGCTTGTATCCATTTGGCCCCATTTAGCCTACTGTTTCAAGACGTTTATCCCCATCCAGGTGTCAATTTTTTACTGGTGAGCGGTAGCGAGACAGCACATTTTTAATTTTTGTTTGACAGCAGGCTAAATTTGTACATTTTTCGATAGAAAAATTTCTCCGGCGAGGCCGGATTTCTTCATATAATGTTGGCTTGCTATCGCTCGCCAGGAAAAAATCGACACCTAGATGGGGATAAACGTCTTAAAATAGTTAGCTGAATGGGGCCGAATGGATACAAGCCAGAGAAAGAGAGAAAAGGACAGAAATAACAAAAAGCAGGTCACCCCCCCTTAAGAGCCTTTAGTGCCAAAACCAGAGAGACAAGATCAAGAGTGTTGTCATGTAAATTAGTGCCAGAATGCAGGAAAGTAATGATAGTAAAAGGGGTTAAGGGGAGATTTCCACTTGAGGGATTGTTTTCTTTACCCCTTTCTCCCTCATGTTTAGCCCCATTGCTTTCGAGATTTTAAGACGTTCGCCCCATTAGTTTGGCGATTTTAAGAACTTTCGCCACATTAATTTAACTTTTAAGACCTTTACTGTCATTTAGGTGTCGATTTTTTTCCTGGCGAGCGATAGCGAGCCTGTAATTTAAAAGGATCCGGCCTTCGGCCGAGACATTTTTCTACCGAAAAATGTACAAATTTATCTTGAAAGGGGGTCAACGGGGTGTAATTTCGAATCGGAAATTAGATCAAGGTAGTTTAATTATTATGGAACTTAAAATTTATAGCTGTCACACTACAATTCCCCTTAAAAATTGACGGGGAAATCGCCCGTGTGACACCACCTACTTACGTGAACAATTCTAAGGCATTTCATATTAACAAGTCTGGTCTGTCATCGTCTGAGTTAACCCTTGTCTGGCGGGACCGGACTTAAGTCGGTCTAGAGAAGAAAGGACTATGTGGCGGGGACCGACTTCAGGCGGTGTGCAATTTTGAGCAATAGTTGGCTCTGAGAGAGAGACGAGCGGTGGGAGGAGCGTAGGTCGGCTCTGACCGTTCGGCACGGGTCCCGCGGCAACTGCCGTCCCCTCCACACACATCCACACTCACTACCTCGCTACACAGGGAATTATGTAAGGAAATAACTGTATTTTAGGGATTTTTCCTTGGTCTTGCACGATCGTTGCAAGAGAACGCATGGTCGTAGAAGGATGATTCTGGTGCCATTGGAAAGCTCAATTATCGCCCTTTCAGGGATACATAATTGTATTACGCTCTGGCTCTTGTTTATGCATGAAAAAGAGCACGGTAACAAGGTAGTTTAGGGTAAAACCACCCGCTTGGCGGGTAGTAAAAGTTACTGACGGGCCCGCTCGTAAGGCGTTAAGAGTTTTATCATAGTTCTTCCACTGAATTTTAAGTTATCATTACCATTGGTGAACATTAAAATGTACACACTATTTGTTGCCAGAATAAAGATGTTAAGGAAATAAAAATGATTCTATTATTATTTATTATTATTATTTCTATCCTCTAGTTTCCTCCCTAAACCTACATCAAGCTTAGAAAAATACCCACAAGACCCGCCTTCTAAATAAATTTGTAAATTTTTGCTAGAAAATTGTCTCGGCCATTTCTCCAAAATTGCAGGCTCGTTCGTTATCGTTTGCCAGGAAAAATCGACACCTAAATGGCACGGAAGGTCTTAAAATTGACAAAGAAATGGGACGAAAGGTGGTCAAATAGCCAAACTAATGAGGCGAACGTCTTAAAATCACAAAACTAGGCTAATGGGGCTAAACATAAGGGAGACAGTTGTCTAGAACATAGCTTAAAATTGCCAGAATAAGCGCTCGTATGATTCAGTTCAGACAAAATGGTGATCGAAATTTGTGTATAAAATCTGTGATGTGTCTGAGTGTGTCTAATGGTGGTGCCTGCAAGCTGGGGGGGAGGGGGAGGGAGGGAGGGGGGAAGGGAGGGAGGGAGAGGGAGAGAGAGAGTGTGAGTGAGCGAGTGAGAGAAAGAAAGAAAGAAAGAGAGAGTGAGTGAGTGACTGAGTGAGAGAGAGAGTGGTGCCTGCAAGCTGGGGAGGCGGGGGTGGTGAGTGAGTGTGGGTGCCAAATGACAGTGCCACAGAGAGCCAATACCACCACCACCAGCTGCTGAGAGAGAGAGAGAGATTGAGTGAGTGAGTGGGGGGGGGGGGGGGGGGTGGGGGGGGGGGGGGGGGGGGAGGGGGAAAGGGGGAGGGTGAGAGAGGGGGGTGAGGTGAGAGGAAGAGAGCGAGAGATTGGGGGGGGGGGGGGACGTACTTTGATATGCTAAAAGTGGTACTCTTCTATCAAAGCATACCATGGCAATCCAAACACACGTATTTCATTAGTGAGAGAGAGAGAGAGAGAGAGAGAGAGAGAGAGAGAGAGAGAGAGAGAGAGAGAGAGAGAGAGAGAGAGAGAGAGAGAGAGAGAGAGAGAGAGAGAGAGAGAGAGAGAGAGAGAGAGAGAGAGAGGAGAGAGAGAGAGGAGAGAGAGAGAGAGAGAGAGAGAGAGAGAGAGAGAGAGAGAGAGAGAGAGAGAGAGAGAGAGAGAGAGAGAGAGAGAGAGAGAGAGAGAGAGAGAGCTGAACACTTGATCCAACTCAAAGAACAAGAACATCATGCCCCCAGGTTTCAGCCTCTACAACAGCGTCGGGATGTGGCAGGTTTGTGTGTAACATACAAAACCCAAAAAATGCACACTCCACACCTGGCAGCCTTACATCTACAACCTGCCCAACCAACATCATATGCAACAAGAACCGCATCCACAAGGTATCATCAGGTCAGTGTTCCATTTGCTAGGACAGAACACTACCTTCGTTCCTACTTACCAAAGTACGCAAGACTGTGGAATCACCTGGTTCAGCACACTGACCTGCATCACCTAACCTCACTACAACAGTTCAAGTCGGAGGTTAATAACGGGCTCAGGAATATCACAGTTCCGTACTAAATCTTGGTAATATAATTATTAATTATCATACTTCATAAAGAGGGATCTTTGATAAAATATATACTGGTATCTATTATATATAAGTATATCAATGCTATATATTTTTTGCATTTTAAATGTGTTTCGCTATAGATAATTCCACGTTTCATCACTGGAATTTTAGCTGTAAGAACACCATATAATGTGAAGTTTAGAGAAAAAAAAGAAAAAAAAGAGAGAGAGAGAGGGGGGGGGGGGGATGAGGGCACTCTGGTATTATATGTTAAGTGGTAGTCTTCTATTTATTAAAGTATGTCATGTCAATGCAAACACACATTTCATTATAGAGTATGTGTGTGTGTGTGTGTGTGTGTATGTGTATGTATGTATGTATGTATGTATGTATGTATGTATGTATGTATGTATGTATGTATGTATGTGTGTGTGTGGCTCTATGTGTGTGTGTTAAAATAACCGGTTTAACACTGCGCCACCAAATCCACTAACACCACCAACAATACACGCGCACTTTTACAAGACTATACTCGGTTTCTCTTCAACTGACAGTACATTGCAAAGTTCCCATCAAGATTTCAGTTATTTTGAAGATTTTGTAGTGAAATATGGTGCTAATTATATAAACCTGGTATCATTTTTTTCTAGGTTTCATATCTAGGAGTGTTAGCAACAGGACTGCTGAAGTTTTCTTAAAACTATACTTAGCACTAGTAAGACCCCATTTAGACTATGCTGTCCAATTTTGGTGCCCTTATTACAGAATGGATATCGACTCTTTAGAGGCAGTCCAAAGAAGAATGACGAAAATTATACATAATATTAGAAACTTATCGTATGAGGAGGTTGAAAGTCTTAGGCTTGCACTCACTAGAAAGACGAAGATGTAGGGGAGATATGATAGAGGTATTTAAATGGATAAAAGGTTTAAATAAGGGCGATATAGATGAGGTATTAAAGCTAAAGAACGGCGACATAACCCGCTCAAATGGTTTCAAGTTAGATAAGTTTAGATTTAGGAAAGATATAGGAAAGCACTGGTTTGAGAATAGAGTTATTAACATGTGGAATGCGTTGCCCAGAACAGTGGTTAGATCAGGAACAGTTGAAAGCTTTAAGCGTATAGTTGGATTCCCATATGGATGATATGGGCTAGGTGTGAATGGGAGCTGCCTCGTGTGGGCCACTAGGCCTTATGCAGTTTCCTGTGATCCGCTGAACCTCAGCTGAGCCCAGAAATCAAAATTTCAATTTTTTTTTGTTCTTGTTCTATAATGCTACTTTCAACATAGGAAAATAGCATAGGAGGGAACAAAAAACATATCGCATCCATAACCCCTCGGGGCGGGGGTTCGCCCACGACCCCAAAAAACGAAAATGTTTGCTTTCAGCCACCAGAATTTTTTGTTTTGTCTTTTGTCTAAAGGGCTTCTGTAAGCAATAGAAATTATCATATGAGGGCATAAACACCCATATGACATCCCTAGCACCCCCCTCTGGGGGCCCCAATATCATGGATTTTGGTAAAAATTGGTGTGAAATTATTTACTTAAGCTTGGTCCTGATGAAATTTTAGTTTAGTTTGTCATAAAACTCCATCCTCTATGAGCGCGCCATCATAGAAAACGTTCTCTAAGGAGGCCTAACTAATATATCTCCCCCAAAATGTTTTTGTCTGCTGAAAATCTAAGAATTTCAGTGGCCAGCGATCATATATTGGCACTTACGAGTGCATCTATATTTTTTTGTATTGCTCAAATGCATTCCCCTTCTAAACACTATAAATAGGGGTATATAGGAACGCCTGTACGTTTAGATAATGGCAGTTTTGCCGAAAAATATCTGAGTTTTGACCATTTCGGTGTCAAAACCAGCTGTACCCCAAAAATAATCATATAATATATTTTTGTCAGCACCTTCTATTATTCAATATGGGTAAACGAAAACGCTACGTTGTAGGGGATGCTTGTAGGATACGCCATGCAAAAATTGCGGGAAATTTGAAATGTTGTCAGTGACTAGATGATTTTACAAATAGTGCAATGAAATTCTACGCACATAGAGAACTGATTTTTTTCAGCGAGTCTTAGTATTTCCATTGGTAATAAGATGGTATAATGCCAGAAACACAATCTCTTATACAGGCTGACTTGGGGTCAAAGGTTCAGCCTTCCCTTATGATGCAGACATAGTTTCATAGTTTTTCATTAAGTATCGAGAAATCATTAGCTAAGGAATTCAATTTACCGCCAGTTGAAATAAAAACGACTATAGTCACTAGTATCACCATCGTCACACACATACTATATTCTCCTCTTCTCCAACAACAACAACAACAGACTACATTCAAACATTGTGAACTGTGATAC
>CM064537.1:19205185-19217685 GCA_032716605.1 Paralithodes platypus | reverse complement strand
GGGAATTACAGAGGGATTTGGATAGGATAGATCAATGGAGCAAGAAGTGGAAAATGGAATTTAACACAAATAAATGTCATGTAGTGGAAATGGGAGTAAGTAAAAGAAGGCCTCATATGGAATATAAGTTAGGAGAAAACACTATTAACCCATCAGAGAAAGAAAAGGACTTAGGGATAACTGTTAGGAGTGATCTTTCACCTGAGAATCATATTAATAAGATAGTGGGAGAAACATATGGACTGCTAAACAGAATAAAAATAGCCTTTAACTATATAAACGAGGAGATGCTGGAGAAAATAATAAAAACATTGGTGAGACCAAGACTGGAGTATGCGGCAGTGGTGTGGGCACCACATCTAAAAAAGCATATAAAGAAGCTGGAGAAGGTTGAGAGAGCTGCAACTAGGATGATACCAGAACTGAGAGAATTACCATATGAAGAGAGATTAAAGAAATTAGATTTACCATCTCTAATGGATAGGAGGGAGAGAGGCGATATGATTATGATGTACAAATGTGTGAGAGGACTCGAAAAGGTGGACAAGAAGGGTTATATTGTGAAAGATAATGGTAGAACTAGGGGGCATAGATATAAGCTAATGAAAGGAAGATGTAAAGGAGATGTGAGAAAGTATAGTTTCCCTTACAGAAGTATAAGTAAATGGAATCAGTTGGAAGAGGAAGTGGTGTGTGCCAAAACATTCATATTTTTAAGGCAAAGTTAGATAATTGTAACTCAGGAAGCGGGACAATACGAGCCTAAAAAGCTCAACTCCTGTATACTACAAATAGGTAAATACATACAGTCACACCGAAACACACACATACACACATATATACTGTACATACACACACACACACACACACATATACCACATACACACACACACACACAAAATAGCAACATCAAAGAACAGATAAAATATCACACACACACACACACATACATACATACAAAACACACACCTAACATACAACACAATACGAGAACACAGCGCCCTCTCATACACTCATACGAACACAAAACACATAACACTCTCTCTCTCTCACACACACACACACACACCATAGCAAGAACACATAACACAGCACACACAACAAATAAACACCAAAATAATACCGGTAAACATCTCTCTCTCTCTTTCCTTAACCCGGCCAGACAGAGGGACGCAACCAAACCCTCTTACTTATTGCAGTCACACCACCCCTTTTACAGGCAACTTTTGAGCAACTCCTTTTTATTTCTGGCAATATGTCGAGTGTTCTGTGCTCGGCTATAGTTTATTAGTTGGAAAGGTATGTGAGATTCAAAGGGATACTAAAGACAAAATTACCGTTTTAATGTCCAGATATCCTTCTATAACTCCATAAAATCTACCAAAGTTAGCCAGAATTACAGTATAGTAGCATACCACCTTCGTATAGGTACTCCAGGGAATACCACCTTCGTATAGGTACTCCAGGGAATACCACCTTCGTATAGGTACTCCAGGGAATACAAAATACTGAATTCGAAGCCCCCAACCCCCACCCCTCCCCCCCAAAATAAATACATAAATATAATCAAAAATACATTCTATCTATCTATCTATATGCTCAGGCCCAATCCCCATTTTGGGGGTTGCCGACTCAAGACAGAGCAAGAACAGGGAAAACACAAAAACAGCATAAACCAAAAAATAAACACAGATAAAAAACACAAACTCACACACATTCAGGTCACCCAAGAGACAACAAAATAAATTAATAAAATATAATAACATTTATATAATAATGGGGCAAGTGGCAGAGTTGACATATAGAAATTCGAAGCTGAAAACCCAAAATTGCGTCTCCCACATTGCCAGAAACAAGCGCTCGTGTGAAACCAGCCTTAACAAAATAATATATACTAAAAGAAGGCAACGGGAGACGGGGCCCAGCTTCTTATATAACACGTGGGGGGAGGGGGAGGAAGGAGGGAGGGGAGGGAGGAAGGGGTGAGCATAAGAGAGCAAGGAAGAGGGGTGGGGGAGGGAAAGGAGGGATGGGGGAGCTTAAGAGAGCAAGGAAAGGGAGGGTGGGGGGGGGAGCAAGGAAGGGGGTGGGGGAAAGGAGGATAGGGGGCAAGGAAGAGGGGTGGGGAGGGAGGAGGGATAGGGGGGAGCAAGGAAGAGGGGTGGAGGGAAAGGAGGGATAGGGGGGAGCAAGGAAGAGGGGGGGGGTAGGGGGGAGCATGGGAGGGAAAGGAGGGATAGAGGGAGCAAGGAAGAGGGTGGGGGAGGGAAAGGAGGGATAGGGGAGCAAGGAAGAGGGGTGGGGGAGGGAAAGGGGGATAGAGGGGAGCAAGGAAAGGGGTGGGGGAGGGAAAGGAGGGATAGGGGGGAGAAGAAGAGGGGTGGGGGAGGAAAGGAGGGATAGGGGAGCAAGGAAGAGGGGTGGGGAGGGAAAGGAGGGATAGAGAAGGAAAGGAAGAGGGGTGGGGGAGGGAAAGGAGGGATAGAGGGGAGCAAGGAAGAGGGGTGGGGAGGGAAAGGGGATAGGGGGGAGCAAGGAAGAGGGGTGGGGGAGGGAAAGGAGGGATAGGGGGGAGCAAGGAAGAGGGGTGGGGGGGTGGGGGGAGGGAAAGGAGGGATAGGGGGGAGCAAGGAAGAGGGGTGTGGGGGAGGAAAGGAGGGATAGGGGGGAGCAAGGAAGAGGAGGGGGGAGGGGAAAGGAGGGATGGGGGAGCAAGGAAGGATGGGGGAGGGAAAGGGAGGGAGCATAAGAGAGCAAGGAAGAGGGGTGAGGGAGGGAGGGAGGAAAAGAGGGGAGAGAATAAGAGAGCAGGGGAGGGGGAGGGAGGGGAGAAGAGAGATAGAGAGTAGGAGGAGAATGGGGGTTTGAAGGTGAAAGGGAGGGGGCTGGGAGGGAGGTAAGAGAGTCTGGAAGGAGAGGAGAGGGGGGAAGGAGAGGAGAGGGGGGAGAGGAGAGGGGGGAAGGAAGAGGAGAGGGGGTATGGTAGAGAAAAGTGGGTATGGTAGAGGAGAGGGAGGAGAAGGGGGAGAGGAGAGGAGAGGGGGTATGGTAGAGGAGAGGAAAGCATGGGAAAGAGGGGGGAGGAGAGGGAGGGTTTTTTGCTACAGTAGAATGAATGGATGGAGGAGGAAGACAAAAGTCCGGAGGAAGCTACCGGGTACTTTAGACGGAGGGTAGACAAACAGGGGAGGGGAGAGAGGAGAGGGGTGAATGAGAAGGGAGACTAAAAACGGGAAGGGATAGGGCTGGGTGGAGGGAATGGGGGAGTATTATAGCAAAATGAATGGGTGGTCGAGGAAGGAAGGGCAGGAGAGGGAGAAAAAGTCTGGGGGTGGGAGAGGGGTGGAGGGAAAGAGAGAGAGAGAGAGGGAGGAGGGAGGGAGGGAAGGAGGGTATCGACTATAAAGAAAGAGGGAAGAGGAGAGGGTATGGTCAGTGAATAAGAGGAGCTGAAGAAGATAGTAAAACGGAGAGGAGAATAAAGGAAAGCAAGCACCAACATATTGACCGATCCTTACAGTATATAGTGATAAATAGGCAAAAAGATAATTAACTAGATACGAGATAATACATATAAACAAATAGATATAGATAGATAGTACAAACACGATAATACATATAGATATAGATAGATAGATAGTACAAACACGATAATACATATAGATAGATAGATAGATGAATAGTACAAACACGATAATACACATAGATAGATAGATTAATAGTACAAACATGAAGGAAGTGAAAGATAGATAATGGTGAGTAGATTGACAGATACAGATAGATAGATAGATAGATGGATGGATGGATGGATGTAGGGATGGATAGATATAGATAAATAGATAGACAGACAAAGGCCAATATCTCTGGTGCCTTGCTCGGCCAATGATTGATGGGAAGAGCCAGAGGAAGGAAGTGGGTTGTAGGGGAGGTAGATACAGTGATAGATAGGGTTGGTAGGAGAGGTAGATATAGATAGATAGATAAACAAATATATATAGAGGAAGATACAGGGAGAGAGAGAGAGATAAAAAGTAGGTGCATGTGTGTGTGTGTTCATGTATGCGTGAGCGTAACGTGAGAAGACACAAGTGTGTGGTGTATGTGGGGGGTGGGGGGTGTACGCAGTGGGTCTAAGGGGGGGGGGAGGCAAGGGACTAGGTGGGGGTGGAGGGGGGGGGGGGGAGCATGAGTTGTGTGAAAAGGTATAATGTGAAGGTGGTGAGGACGGTGGGGGGTGGAGAAGGAAGGGAGGGGGGAAGGAACAGAGAGGGGAGAAGGAAGGAAGGAGCGAGGAGGAAGGAGGAAACATAAGGGTGAAGAAAGGAAGGAAGGATGGAAGGAAGGATAGATGGAAGGACGGTAGGAAGGAAGGAGAGATGGAAGGAAGGTAGGAAGGAATGAGAGATGGAAGGAAGGATATATGGAAGGAAGGTCTGAAGGAATGAGAGATGGAAGGAAGGATAGATGGAAGGAAGGTCTGAAGGAATGAGAGATGGAAGGAATGAGAGATGGAAGGAAGGAGAGATGGAAGGAAGGTCTGAAGGAATGAGAGATGGAAGGAAGGAGAGATGGAAGGAAGGTCTGAAGGAATGAGAGATGGAAGGAAGGAGAGATGGAAGGAAGGATAGATGGAAGGAAGGTCTGAAGGAATGAGAGATGGAAGGAAGGAAGGTCTGAAGGAATTGAAGGAATGGAAGGTCTGAAGGAATGAGAGATGGAAGGAATGAGAGATGGAAGGAAGGAGAGATGAAAGGAAGTGTTGGAGCATGATTAGTTGAAATATGTAATAGGGTGAGGGGGGGGGGGGGGGGAGAGAGACGAGGGGGGGAGGGAAAGAAGGGAGACGGGGGAAGAGTTGAAGCATGAGTTGTGAAAATAGGTAATACAAGGGCGTGTGGAGGGGTAGGAGAGACGGAGGGAGGGGGAGGGGGGGGAGGCGGAGAGTTGTGGGAAAAGGTATTACGAGGAGGAGGGGGGGGGGGGGGGTAGGAGACGGAGGAAGAGAGGGAGGAGTGGGGGAGAGGCATGAGTTGTGGGAAAAGGTATTACGAGGGAGGGGGGATGGGGGGGGGGGGGGGAGGAGGGACGGAGGGAAGAACGGGGGGAGGCATGAGTTGTGGGAAAAGGTATTACGAGGGAGGGGGGCGTAGGAGAGACGGAGGGAAGAGAGGGAAGAATGGGGGTTAGGGATGAGTTGTGGGAAAAGGTAATACGAAGGAGTGGGTAGAGAGGGATAGGGGGAGGGGAGAGGAAGGGAGGGATAGGGGGAGGAAGGGAGGGGTGGGGCCAAGGTCATAGACGTTGGTGGTGGTAAGAAGAAGAAGAGGAGGAGGCAGATTGTGGGTATTAGGCCTATGTGAGTTCCAGTGTGTGGGGTGGACTCTTGACAAGCTAACGCCTCTTCCGTATATAACACCAATATAAACAACCTACACCATACCTGGGTGAGGGCTGGTCCTATCCAGAGTCAGGTTTGGTCTGTCTCTTGTACTGTAATACTTTTTCTTCTAGGTGCTGGTGAGATCTCCCAATATGGGGGGAAGAGAAGGATGGAAGAGGAAGGAAGAAGAGAAGAAAGGGGAGGAAGGACAAACTTTAAAACATTGAGAACATTAGGAGAACATAAGAACAAATAATAGGAGAAGGAACATTAAGAACAGTAGAACAGGGAGGCGGAGAAGAAAAAAGGAGGAATGAAACACTTAAGAAAACATTGGAAAATTGAGAACATTATGATAAAATAAGAATAAATAAGGAAGCGAAGGAAGGAGAAAGGAAGAAGAACAATAGAACAGCTGAAGAGGAGGAAGGGAGAAGGAAGAGGAAGAAGGAGGAAAAGGGTTGAGAGTGAAAATGAAAGGGTTAGGTTGTGAGGGGGAGGGGGGACTTTCGGGAGGTCAGGTGTAGGTAAGAACAGGGCCCAGAGAATATAGGGTAGGAAGCTTGCATGGAATGTGTGTGTGTGTGTGTGTGTGTGTGTGTGAGGGGGGGCTGACTTACGGGAGGTCAGAAGATATATATAGGTAGGAAGCTTGTATGGAATATGTGAGAGAGAGAGAGAGAATGCCACTGAAAACGAAAGGGTTGTGTGGCGATGACTTGCAGAAGTTTTATTTTCTGTTTCTTTTTTTTTTACAATGAATGAAGGAAAGAAAAACCATGACCAAAAAAAAGGTCCATGTGCCTAAAGACATCCTCCATTCATAACATTACCACTGGATTTAAGGCAGGATGGGCGTATTTATTTCGTCATTTATGTATTGTTTTTATCATTTTTGGTTTTATTAGTTTCCTCCTTAGACCTCCATCATGAAGAAGAAGGAATATGAGGAGGAGGTGGAGGCATACCATCAATAGGAGGGATATATGAAGCAGGTGGAAGAAGAGGAAGAGAATAGGAGGAATATCTAGTTAATATACTGTATAGCATGACATAACACTGCTAGAGAGACACCTGCTGACAATTTTTTTTCTTTTTTTCTATGTGATTGAGGGAGGCAAAAGGCATAACTGCCTATAGCGAGTGCCTCCCACATAGTTGAAAGAGTGACAGGGCCAAAATCAAGGGACGTTCGAGCCAAAATGCCTGGACACACGGAGTTTGAAGCAATTTAAGTCATAGGAAGAGGGAAAGACTGATTCTGGGAGAGAGTTCCAGAGCTCAGATGTTGAGTAGAAGAAAGTTTGAGAGTGTGAATTACAGGAGGAGGAGGAGGAGGAGGAGGAGGAGGAGGAGGAGGAGGAGGAGGAAGACAGAACACCCACAGCCAAGACTACTATAAGTTATAATTATAGAATAGACAATATAACCACGGGACACCTGGTTACAATTACACACTTGAGCTCCCGGCCTATCTCTTTATACATGCCATACCAGTGAGGTAATGTGTCTTATGTCAAACTTAAGTAGGATCTGTAATGGTTAAGGGGAGATTTTTTCTTCCTCCCTACTAATCCTCCATCAAGACCCCCCCCCCCCCCCCCACCTTAGAGATAGATTTGCGTATGTCTTTCCTCCTAAATTGCAGCCACGCTATCGCTCGCCAACCTCCAACTTCGTTGGGGGAGGTAATAATAGCCCTACCCAGGATCCACACACTAGTGTGTGGATCCTGGCCCTACCTACAAGACCTACGAACCAATCCACCTACCTACTGGACCTATTAAACCACCTACCTACTGGACCTATTAAACCACCTACCTACTGGACCTATTAAACCACCTACCTACTGGACCTACTAACCCACCTACCTACCTACCTAACTACCCACCTACCAACAACACCTATTAACCCACCTAGCCTACCTACCAACACCACCAATACTAAATATGTGCACCTCAAGGACACAGGGGACTAAAAAAAGTTGCCCACATATTCGCCAATTTTCCTTAGCAACAAGACCCGACCTAAATTATTATACACCAGGTACTGTACATATTACATGGATACCTGGGTAGGTAGTTTATTATACACCAGGTACTGTACATATTACATGGATACCTGGGTAGGTAGTTTATTATACACCAGGTACTGTACATATTACATGGATACCTGGGTAGGTAGTTTATTATACACCAGGTACTGTACATATTACATGGATACCTGGGTAGGTAGTTTCTTTAGCTCACGGTAAATTGACGCTTTCTCTCCTTTATTACTCCGCTATTACCATCAATTTGGTTTGAAATATGTTGTTAGTTCGTAGCGCAATGGATAAATGCACTGAATTTCGGTGTGAGCATCCTAGGTTCGAATCCCTGGACAGCCGCATGTATTTGTTGATTTCATTAATTGAGTTTAGGAGTAAAGTCGGTTGCTGGAGGGAACATAATAATTAACCCTTTAAAGATTAGGACGCATTTTGACAGTTTATTCAGGCTATCTAGACGAGTTTAGACTGTTTAAGAAGGATATGTGCGTGCGTACGCACTAATGTTTCTACCATTTGGGAAGGGTCGGTCAGGAAATATGTTCGGAAATGTACAGCCCATTTGCTCTAGCTCACCACTAGAGTAATCGAGCTAATGTGTCTACCATTTGGGAAGGGTCAGCCAGGGAATAGGTGTGGAAAAGTACAGCTCATTTCCTCTAGCCCATTTTGAGTTACAGAGGGTTAGAAGTGAGGATTTCTGGCCTACCTATAATGAACGGACTATAACCAAAGCTAAAGGGCCTATAGTCTATTCGCTGTAAGTAGGCGATAAATCATGACCTCTATCCACTGTAACTCAAAAAGGGCTAGAGCAAATTGGCTGTAAATATCCACATCTATTCCTTGACTGACTCTTCCCAAATGGTAGAAATGTTAGCTCGATTACTCTAGTCGTTCTTGAGTTACAGAGGATAGAGGTCATGATTTCTCGCCTACTTACAGCGAATACACTATAGAGTTTTGGTGATGATGATGGTGACTCTCCGTATCCTGTTGACACTATACCTCAGCTTCCGGTCACCAACCTACATCACCAGCGACGACTATAAGATGAACCCTTTCAATAGCTTCATGCCACCCTCGCTCTCATATAAGGTTAAGGGGAGAGTGGTTATTGTTTGGTCTATTTATATACTTATTAATGTATCTTATAGTAATCTTATACTTATTAATGTATCTTCTAGTAATCTTATACTTATTAATGTATCTTATAGTAATCTTATACTTATTAATGTATCTTATAGTAATCTTATACTTATTAATGTATCTTATAGTAATCTTATACTTATTAATGTATCTTATAGTAATCTTATACTTATTAATGTATCTTATAGTAATCTTATACTTATTAATGTTTCTTATAGTAATCTTATACTTATTAATGTTTCTTATAGTAATCTTATACTTATTAATGTATCTTATAGTAATCTTATACTTATTAATGTATCTTATAGTAATCCTGCATCAAGAAAAACATCCGCTAGACCCCCCTTCAAGATAAATTTGTACATTTTTCGATAGAAAAATGTCTCCAACGAAGCCGGATTTCTCCATAAAATGCTGGCTCGCGATCGACACCTGGATGGGTATAAATGTCTTAAAACAGTAGGCTGAATGGGGCCGAATGGGGCCGAATGGACAGAGAAAACGAGCAGATAATCCCTCCACCACATTTACTATACCCTGTCCACTATACCTCAGCTTCCGGTCACCAACCTACATCACCAGCGACGACTATAAGATTAACCCTTTCAATACCTTCATGCCACCCTCACTCTCATATAAGGTTAAGGGGGGATGGCCGTATTTATCTGCTCATTTGTGTATCTTTTTAATACTTTGTTAGTTTCCTCCCTTGACTTCCATCAAGCTTAAAACAAAACTCGCTCAAGACCCTCCCTCCTTCAAGAAGAATTTGTAAATTTTTCGATAGAAAAAATTCCCGGCCGAAGGCCGCTTCCTCTTAAAATACGGGCTTGCTATTGCTCACCAGGAAAAAAATCGACACCTAAATGACACGAAGTCTTAATATTGACAATGAAATGGGGCGAAACGTCTTTAAATCGCCCAAATAATGGGCCAAACGTCTAAAACTAATGGGGCTAAACATGAGGGAGAAGGGTGTTTAGAAAAACCAGCCCAACCAGCCTTAATACAAACTTGTCCGGGTTTAAATTTGACTACCATAATCACCATCATCAATCACTACTACCACAATCATCACAATACTACTACTACTACCATAATCACCGGCCTCGACCTCCCTGTGCCTCATTAAACGGCGACCTCGATTTCGGCCGCTATATGACCTCCGATTTAGGATCTGACCTCATCCGTACCCCCATTTTGGTGGGCTGCGAACAACTTTCGTTCCATACACCTTTTCGATCGGAGGCCTCCTTCTGCCCCAAACGGCCATTTTTTAAATTTTGTTTTCAATTTCGGCCTCGAGATGACCTCCCATCGTGGCCTCGCCCCCTCTATGACCTGACCCAGGTCAATTGACACCCACATGCAAAGTTTCAGCTCCCCAGGTCCAAAACTGCGGCCGCCTATGTAGAACACACAGACAAACAGACACACGAACTGATTTAATAATATAGATGTAACGTGGCCTCACCATTTCCTAAGAGATTAAAGTTCACTGCTCCAATAGAGATAATATTATACCCCCGTAACGGAAAACAAAAACGTTCTTCCAATTACAATGTCTGGTGAGAGAGAGAGAGAGAGAGAGAGAGAGAGAGAGAGAGAGAGAGAGAGAGAGAGAGAGAGAGAGAGAGAGAGAGAGTACAATAAACAACAAATAACAGAGCGAATAACGGGAGACGAAGAAGAGCTAAGCAAGGAATTGAGGGAGATAGACAAGATTGGAAATACAGAAGGAAAACAAAATAAAGGTAAAATAAATAAATGAATAAAGATATAACGAAGAATCAAGCGAGTAACAGAGAGAGAGAGGGATGTAATGGGAGAAGTGCGTAAAGATATAACGAAGAATCAAGCGAGTAACAGAGAGAGAGAGGGATGTAATGGGAGAAGTGCGTAAAGATATAACGAAGAATCAAGCGAGTAACAGAGAGAGAGAGGGATGTAATGGGAGAAGTGCGTAAAGATATAACGAAGAATCAAGCGAGTAACAGAGAGAGAGAGGGATGTAATGGGAGAAGTGCGTAAAGTTATAACGAAGAATCAAGCGAGTAACAGAGAGAGAGAGGGATGTAATGGGAGAAGTGCGTAAAAATATAACGAAGAATCAAGCGAGTAACAGAGAGAGAGAGGGATGTAATGGGAGAAGTGCGTAAAGATATAACGAAGAATCAAGCGAGTAACAGAGAGAGAGAGAGAGGGATGTAATGGGAGAAGTGCGTAAAGATATAACGAAGAATCAAGCGAGTAAACAGAGAGAGAGAGAGGGATGTAATGGGAGAAGTGCGTAAAGATATAACGAAGAATCAAGCGAGTAACAGAGAGATGAGAGGGATGTAATGGGAGAAGTGCGTAAAGATATAACGAAGAATCAAGCGAGTAACAGAGAGAGAGAGGGATGTAATGGGAGAAGTGCGTAAAGATATAACGAAGAATCAAACGAGTAACAGAGAGAGAGGGATGTAATGGGAGAAGTGCGTAAAGATATAACGAAGAATCAAACGAGTAACAGAGAGAGAGAGGGATGTAATGGGAGAAGTGCGTAAAGTTATAACGAAGAATCAAGCGAGTAACAGAGAGAGAGAGGGATGGGAGAAGTGCGTAAAGAAAGAAAGAAAGCAAGAAGGGAGGGAGGAAGGGTAGGGCGGGGAAGAGCGACCACGTGGGTTTTGCGCGGGAAACATTACGACAACAAAGCAAAGGCGGGAGATGGTGGTGGTAGTGGTGGTTGGGTGAGGGGGAAGGAGGAAGTAGGTGGGAAGGGGGGTGAAGGGAGGATGGTGGTGGGAAAGGGGGTGGGGGGATGGTGTGGGGGAGGGGGAGGGACGATAGTGTGGGAAGGTGGTGGAGGGGAAGGGAGGAAGATTGTGGATAGAGGAGGGGCATAGCGTGGGAAGTGGAGGAGGGAGGGAGGGGTGATGATGGAGTGATTGAGAGAGGGAGGGGTGGAGGATGTGGTGGAAGGGATGCGTTTGAATGTGGAGGAAGAAGAAATGTAGTGGAGGAAAGGAGGGTGGAGGGAGTGGAACATGAGGTCTTCTATAATCTGGTGGAGATAATACTATCCGCATGGGTGTAGGACAAAAAAACAGGTGGGGGGGTGGGGGGGGAATGGTGGTGGATGGAGGAAAGAGGGTGGGAGGAGGGAGGGAGAGGTGGGAGGAGGGAGGGAGAGGTGGGAGGAGGGAGGAGGGAGGGAGAGGTGGTGGAGGGAGGGAGAGGGGTGGTGGGAAAGGGGAAGACAAATTGTGGTGGAGGAAGTAGGTGCTGGAGGAAGGGAGAACAGAGGTGGAGGATGGAAATAGGTGGTGGAGTATGGAGAAAGGAAATGTGGAAAAAAATAGATCGAGTGTGGAGACGGTTGGAAACGTTGGGAGAGCACGTGGAGGTGGATGCTAACAGACAGAAATATGAGTAGAAAATTACGCAATGGTAAGACAACTAGAGGAGGGAGAGAGAGAGAGGTGGGGAAGATGAGGGAGAGGATGAAAAGGAGGAAGATAAGGAGAGGGACGCGAAAAGGGGGAAGAGGAGGAGGAGAGAGAGAGAGAGAGAGAGGTGGAAGAAGATAAGGTAAAAGTGGAGGGAGATAAGGATGAAGAGCGGTGGAGGTAGGCTGGCAATACAACACCCAGACATAATATAAGGATGCCATTGCTCAGGTTTATAGAAGGAAATATGTGCCTTATATATATATATATATATATATATATATTATATATATATATATATAATATATATATATATATATATATATATATATCTATATATATATATATTATATATATATATATATATATATATATATATATATATATATATATATATTCCCAAAATAGCCGCTATCCCCCTTAAACTGCATAAAATCGTCTAAATTTAGCCAGAACCAAGGATAAACAGTGCGTCCGTGGTGCTGAA
>CM064537.1:19176915-19205085 GCA_032716605.1 Paralithodes platypus | reverse complement strand
CACATGCAAAGTTTCAGCTCCCCAGGTCCAAAACTGCGGCCGCCTATGTAGAACACACAGACAAACAGACACACGAACTGATTTAATAATATAGATGTAACGTGGCCTCACCATTTCCTAAGAGATTAAAGTTCACTGCTCCAATAGAGATAATTATACCCCCGTAACGGAAAACAAAAACGTTCTTCCAATTACAATGTCTGGTGAGAGAGAGAGAGAGAGAGAGAGAGAGAGAGAGAGAGAGAGAGAGAGAGAGAGAGAGAGAGAGAGTACAATAAACAAGAAATAACAGAGCGAATAACGGGAGACGAAAGAAGAGCTAAGCAAGGAATTGAGGGAGATAGACAAGATTGGAAATACAGAAGGAAAACAAAATAAAGGTAAAATAAATAAATGAATAAAGATATAACGAAGAATCAAGCGAGTAACAGAGAGAGAGAGGGATGTAATGGGAGAAGTGCGTAAAGATATAACGAAGAATCAAGCGAGTAACAGAGAGAGAGAGGGATGTAATGGGAGAAGTGCGTAAAGATATAACGAAGAATCAAGCGAGTAACAGAGAGAGAGAGGGATGTAATGGGAGAAGTGCGTAAAGATATAACGAAGAATCAAGCGAGTAACAGAGAGAGAGAGGGATGTAATGGGAGAGAAGTGCGTAAAGTTATAACGAAGAATCAAGCGAGTAACAGAGAGAGAGAGGGATGTAATGGGAGAAGTGCGTAAAAATATAACGAAGAATCAAGCGAGTAACAGAGAGAGAGAGGGATGTAATGGGAGAAGTGCGTAAAGATATAACGAAGAATCAAGCGAGTAACAGAGAGAGAGAGAGAGGGATGTAATGGGAGAAGTGCGTAAAGATATAACGAAGAATCAAGCGAGTAACAGAGAGAGAGAGAGGGATGTAATGGGAGAAGTGCGTAAAGATATAACGAAGAATCAAGCGAGTAACAGAGAGAGAGAGGGATGTAATGGGAGAAGTGCGTAAAGATATAACGAAGAATCAAGCGAGTAACAGAGAGAGAGAGGGATGTAATGGGAGAAGTGCGTAAAGATATAACGAAGAATCAAACGAGTAACAGAGAGAGAGGGATGTAATGGGAGAAGTGCGTAAAGATATAACGAAGAATCAAACGAGTAACAGAGAGAGAGAGGGATGTAATGGGAGAAGTGCGTAAAGTTATAACGAAGAATCAAGCGAGTAACAGAGAGAGAGAGGGATGGGAGAAGTGCGTAAAGAAAGAAAGAAAGCAAGAAGGGAGGGAGGAAGGGTAGGGCGGGGAAGAGCGACCACGTGGGTTTTGCGCGGGAAACATTACGACAACAAAGCAAAGGCGGGAGATGGTGGTGGTAGTGGTGGTTGGGTGAGGGGGAAGGAGGAAGTAGGTGGGAAGGGGGTGAAGGGAGGATGGTGGTGGGAAAGGGGGTGGGGGGATGGTGTGGGGGAGGGGGAGGGACGATAGTGTGGGAAGGTGGTGGAGGGGAAGGGAGGAAGATTGTGGATAGAGGAGGGGCATAGCGGTGGGAAGTGGAGGGAGGGAGGGAGGGGTGATGATGGAGTGATTGAGAGAGGGAGGGGGGGAGGATGTGGTGGAAGGGATGCGTTTGAATGTGGAGGAAGAAGAAATGTAGTGGAGGAAAGGAGGGTGGAGGGAGTGGAACATGAGGTCTTCTATAATCTGGTGGAGATAATACTATCCGCATGGGTGTAGGACAAAAAAAGAGGTGGGGGGGGGGGGGGGAATGGTGGTGGATGGGGGAAAGAGGGGGGGAGGGGGGAGGGAGAGGTGGGAGGAGGGAGGGAGAGGTGGGAGGAGGGAGGGAGAGGTGGTGGAGGGAGGGAGAGGGGTGGTGGGAAAGGGGAAGACAAATTGTGGTGGAGGAAGTAGGTGCTGGAGGAAGGGAGAACAGAGGTGGAGGATGGAAATAGGTGGTGGAGTATGGAGAAAGGAAATGTGGAAAAAAATAGATCGAGTGTGGAGACGGTTGGAAACGTTGGGAGAGCACGTGGAGGTGGATGCTAACAGACAGAAATATGAGTAGAAAATTACGCAATGGTAAGACAACTAGAGGAGGGAGAGAGAGAGAGGTGGGGAAGATGAGGGAGAGGATGAAAAGGAGGAAGATAAGGAGAGGGACGCGAAAAGGGGGAAGAGGAGGAGGAGAGAGAGAGAGAGAGGTGGAAGAAGTGGAACGAGGTGGAAGAAGATAAGGTAAAAGTGGAGGGAGATAAGGATGAAGAGCGGTGGAGGTAGGCTGGCAATACAACACCCAGACATAATATAAGGATGCCATTGCTCAGGTTTATAGAAGGAAATATGTGCCTTATATATATATATATATATATATATTATATATATATATATATATATATATATATATTAATATATATATATATATATATATATATATATATATATATATATATATATATATATATATATATATATATATATATATATATATATATATTCCCAAAATAGCCGCTATCCCCTTAAACTGCATCAAATCGTCTAAATTTAGCCAGAACCAAGGATAAACAGTGCGTCGTGGTGCTGAAAGTGTTAAAAAGATGCCAAGATAAATAATGCTAGCCACGTTTTCTTTACAGGAGTGACTTAGTTAACGCCCCACATTGATTATATATTTAGAACTATATCTGCCTAATGTATTCCTGTAGCTCTGTTGGTGTCCTTGCGTTAACGCCCACCACTGTGTTATGTTTAGCCTTAAACAA
This sequence comes from Paralithodes platypus, assembly GCA_032716605.1. Lineage (NCBI taxonomy): Eukaryota > Metazoa > Arthropoda > Malacostraca > Decapoda > Lithodidae > Paralithodes > Paralithodes platypus. Next base: position 19,202,351 of record CM064537.1, on the reverse strand, counting down.
ATATACACACTTAGTTGCACACAACACCAAAACACCATGGCCTATCGAATCCATCCCAATTGACCACCTGCGAGTTTCGTTCTATAAGGAGGCAGGAGTTGTAGACATCGATATTTAACATAATTACCAGCTACAATACAGTTATAGTACATTTATAGATACATAAACTATAATTCATCATACTCTTAAGCCGAAGGTAGGGAAGGGGAAGTGGGAGGTGGAAATGAAGTGGGAGGTAGGGAAAAAAGAGGGGGAGGTAAGGAAGGGGCATTGGGAGATAGGGATTGGGATGGCAAAACATGTGGAGATATTGATAATGCAGAACACCTAAGGGGTTAATCTTGGTCGACGCCCCTCGCTGTTTGTTTACACCTATATCAGTCTAATGTATTCGTGTAGCTCTTATGACGTGTTGTCTTTGGGTTTAACATATATATACTTAGATAATAGGGGAGGAGAGGGGTGTTAAGGGGAGATGGGCCGTTTTTCTGGCACCCCTTCTCCCTCATGTTTAGCCGCATTAGATGTTAAGATATTTGCCCCATTAGTTAGTTGATTTTAAGACCTTTCGCCCCATTTCTTCGTCAATATTGAGACCTTTTGTGCTATTTAGGTGTAGATTTTTTCCCTGGCGAACGATAGTGAGCCTGTAATGTTGGAAGAACCGGCCTATGGCCGGGAAATGTTTCTACCGAAAAATGTACAAATTAATCTGATGTCAGTGTCCGAAACTTTGTGAAATATCTGACAACAGAGTAGTAGAGTAGTTCGGATTGCAGGGCAAGTGACTGGGGGAGGATGAGAAGGGGTAGGTGGTGTGAGGATTGGTATTGGTTATGGTGAGGGCCTAACTATGGTATGTGAGGGAGTCCTGGGGGACTCAGAGGAGTCGGGTTGCTTGAACTCCTCGTCCTCCATGGCCCTTTTGCGCACTGCGGTTCCCTTCATAGTGTGGGGCTTCAAGGTCCTTGTCCTTGTCCTGCAGCACCGTTGATTCATTTAAACTCCGCCTAGACAAATATCTCGCATCAAACCCGCGACTAACTGCGTTTGTAAATGAATAACTTTATTTTATCCTCCCCTCAGTTACTAACCCATATGTCCCCTACTAAATTCCTAGTCCTGCCACGGACATTAGTTCCAGGGCAGTAGTTTCCCCCTTTCCAATGTTCCCTTACCCACTCTAAACCACTGTTTGGACACTTGATCCTCAGTGTTTTGGAGGACAAGCAGCCTAGAAGAGTCACTAGACCTGTTGTTGCTTGATTTCCTTTGTACTCCTGCACTGACCAGTCTCCAGCCCTGAATGGCACAGCCTACACCCTCTTCCCCCTGATGTTTAAGTCAGGGTCCCTGGGCTCCCCAGAAGAGTTCGGGTACATCTCCTCTACTCTTCCCCTATAGGTTAGGGCTGTCTATGGTGTTAGGCGGTCCCCCTGTAATAGGGGTGTCTCGGGTGATAGCTGTCCCCCTAGTATCTGAAAGGGGTGTGGTCCCCTTGTAATAGGGGTGTCTCTGGTGATAGCTGTCCCCCTGGTATCTGAAAGGGGTGTGTCCCCCTGTAATAGGTGTGTCTCTGGTGATAGCTGTCCCCCTGGTATCTGAAAGGGGTGTGGTCCCCCTGTAATAGGTGTGTCTCTGGTGATAGCTGTCCCCCTGGTATCTGAAAGGGGTGTGTCCCCCTGTAATAGGGGTGTCTGGTATCTGAAAGGGGTGTGTCCCCCTGTAATAGGGATGTCTCTGGTGATAGCTGTCCCCCTGGTATCTGAAAGGGGTGTGGTCCCCCTGTAATAGGGGTGTCTCTGGTGATAGCTGTCCCCCTGGTATCTGAAAGGGGTGTGTCCCTCTGTAATAGGGGTGTCTCTGGTGATAGCTGTCCCCCTGGTATCTAAAAGGGGTGTGTCCCCCTGTAATAGGGGTGTCTCTGGTATCTGAAAGGGGTGTGGTCCCCCTGTAATAGGGGTGTCTCTGGTGATAGCTGTCCCCCTGGTATCTAAAAGGGGTGTGGTCCCCCTGTAATAGGGGTGTCTCTGGTGATAGCTGTCCCCCTGGTATCTGAAAGGGGTGTGTCCCCCTGTAATAGGGGTGTCTCTGGTGATAGCTGTCTCCCTGGTATCTGAAAGGGGTGTGGTCCCCCTGTAATAGGGCTGTCTCTGGTGATAGCTGTCCCCCTGGTATCTGAAAGGGGTGTGTCCCCCTGTAATAGGGGGGTGTCTCTGGTGATAGCCGTCCCCCTGGTATCTGAAAGGGGTGTGGTCCCCTTGTAATAGGTGTGTCTCTGGTGATAAGCTGTCCCCCTGGTATCTGAAAAGGGTGTGTCCCCCTGTAATAGGGGTGTCTGGTGATAGCTGTCCCCCTGGTATCTGAAAGGGGTGTGTCCCCCGGTAATAGGGGTGTCTCTGGTGATAGCTGTCCCCCTGGTATCTGAAAGGGGTGTGGTCCCCCTGTAATAGGGTATCTTCGGTGATAGCTGTCCCCCTGGTGTCTGAAAGGGGTGTGGTCCCCTGTAATAGGGGTGTCTCTGGTGATAGCTGTCCCCCTGGTATCTGAAAGGGGTGCGGTCCCCCTGTAATAGGTGTGTCTCTGGTGATAGCTGTCCCCCTGGTATCTGAAAAGGGTGTGTCCCCCTGTAATAGGGGTGTCTGGTGATAGCTGTCCCCCTGGTATCTGAAAGGGGTATGTTCCCCGGTAATAGGGATGTCTCTGGTGATAGCTGTCCCCCTGGTATCTGAAAGGGGTGTGGTCCCCCTGTAATAGGGGTGTCTCTGGTGATAGCTGTCCCCCTGGTATCTGAAAGGGGTGTGGTCCCCCTGTAATAGGGGTGTCTGGTGATAGCTGTCCCCCTGGTATCTGAAAGGGGTGTGGTCCCCCTGTAATAGGGGTGTCTCTGGTGATAGCTGTCCCCCTGGTATCTGAAAGGGGTGTGTCCCCCTGTAATAGGGGTGTCTGGTGATAGCTGTCCCCCTAGTATCTGAAAGGGGTGTGGTCCCCCTGTAATAGGGGTGTCTCTGGTGATAGCTGTCCCCCTGGTATCTGAAAGGGGTGTTCCCGGGTGGATGGGACTCGATAGCCTTGGTGGGCAACCTATCTAGGGGAAAAAAACCTACACAAATTACCGATGGGCGTGTCGGTACCACTTACAGGTGGCGATTTTTATAACAGATAACAGAAGGGGGATCTAATGGATGTTTATTTAAATTTGATGGAGGTCTAGGGAGGAAACTAGAAAAATAATTAATACATTCAAAAATCGCCCAAAACGTGAACCATCCCCCCTTAAGTGATGTGGGAGACAAAGGTGGGATTATACTAGCTACATGGGTGGGGTGGTAGGGATTGGGAGACAGGTAGGGAAGGGGGATGAAAGGTTGGGAGAGGGAGGGAGTATTTAGGGAGGAGATGTGTAGAAACGTGTGTGTGGATTTGAAAAGAGGCTATGATGCAAGACACAATTCGGAAGAAAAGGAGACTGTAACTTGATACGGTACTTAGGGTTATGACGTACGGTAGGTGAAATATCCTCCTCTTAACCCTGTCTGTATACTATGATGCTACACACACACACACACACGTATATATATATATATATATATATATATATATATATATATATATATATATATATATATATATATTGGATAACATTTGACGATTGCATACAACTTTGGAAGGACCTCCAATTAATTATTAGAGGGGTAAAGAGTATCTCATTTATCCCTGTCACTCATACAGACCTTTTCTAATCTTAAAATGATCGTCTACTAAGAGCCAGACAATACTGAAGGGATAGGGTTCAAATCTGACTGGTGATAGTGGAATCCCATTAAGGGGAGACGCTCGTTTTTCTGGCCCCCTTTCTCCCTCGTGTTTAGTCCCCTTAGTTTTTTAGATTTTTAGACGTTCGGCCCATTTGTTTGGCGATTTTATGACTTTTCGTCCCATTTCGTTATACATGTTAAGACCTATCGTGCCATTTAGGTGTCGATTTTTTCCTGGCGAGCGATAGCGAGCCTGTAATTGTAAGAGGAAACAGCCATCGGCCGGGAAATGTTTTCTATTGAAAGATTTACAAATTTATCTTGCGAGGGGGGGGGGGGGGGGTCTAGGGGATGTTTTTTTTAAGTTTGAGGGATGTCTAGCGAAGAAACTAAGAATTTATGAATGAATGAATTTATAGACCAAAAAAGCAGTCAAGTGCCAAAAAATAAAACTCAGCTTAGGAAGGACAGGTATTATTTATGAGTTAACAAAAATCATCTGTAGATAGCTAGCAATAATGAATGATCTGACTCAAAGGGATAAATGGAGAGAGAGAGAGAGAGAGAGACGAGGATACACAAGCACTTATCTACCACACAACACACCCCTTCTGTTCCTATCCTAATGCTTGTATTCCTGACATGACAAGTGGGAACTTCCTTGTATAGAGAGAGAGAGAGAGTACAAAGGAGTACAAAGGAAATCAAGCAACAACAGATCTAGTGACCCTTCTAGGCTGCTTGTCCTCCAAAACACTGAGGATCAAGTGTCCAAACAGTGGTTTAGAGTGGGTAAGGGAACATTGAAAAGGGAATTACTGCCCTGGAACTAATGTCCGTGGCAGGATTAGGAAGTTAGTAGGGGACAGATGGTTTAGTAACTGAGGGGGGGGATAAAATAAAGTTATTCATTTACAAACGCAGTCAGTCGCGGGTTTGATGCGAGATATTTGTCTAAGCAAAGTTTAAATGAATCAACGGTGCTGCAGTCTATAACGTCTCGGGGAAGCCCATTCCACAAGTTGACAACTCGATTGAAGAAGAAATTCTTAGATTCGTGTGAGTTAAAAGATTTACCAATAATTTTGCAACCGTTTCCCCGCGTGTAATTAGATTGGTCGATAGTGAAGTACTTACTACAGTTCATATTATCGATGCCTTTGATGATATTGAACACTTGAATTAAGTCCCCTCTTAATCTGCGCTGGGTTAAAGGAAATAGATTTAATTCTCTAAGACGCTCTTCGTATGGTTTGTTCTTTAGGCTAGGTATCATTTTGGTAACTCTACGTTGAACTCGTTCTAGCTTGTTTATATCTTTTTGGTAATAAGGGCACCAGGATTGAACGCAGTATTCCAGAAGAGGGCGGACTAAGGAATTGTAAAGGGTTAGGATAACTTCTTTGGATTTATGCTCAAATGACCTACCTATAAAGCCAATTAGAGAGAGAGAGAGAGAGAGAGAGAGAGAGAGAGAGAGAGAGAGTAACGAGGACACACAAGCACTTATCTACCACTTATGTTCCTATCCTAATCCTGACATGACAAGTGGGAACTTCCTTGTATAGAGGCCTTTCACTTAAGGGGAGGTTTTTAGTGTGTTTCCTAGACTTCCATCAAGCTTGAAATTACACCCCCTTGACCCCCTTTCAAGATAAATTGGTACATTTTTCGGTAGAAAAATGCCCCGGCCGAAGGCCGGGTCCTCTTAAATTACAGGCTCGCTATCGCTCGCCAGGAAAAAATTGACACCTAAATGGGACAACAGGTCTTAAAAGTGACATAAATGGGGTGAAAGTTCTTAAAATCGCCAAACTAATGGGGCGAACGTCTTAAAATCTCAAAAGCAATGGGGCTAAACATAAGGGAGAAAGGGGTAAAGAAAAAAATCTCTCAAGTGGAAATCTCCCCTTACACAGTTAAAACAGGAATACAAAGGACTTACAAACTGCAACAGACTTATTGGTCCTTACGGGGCAGTTTGGATATCTACGCTGCTAAGCTACTAACTACTAGGTAGAGACAAGGATAGTAAAGCAGGAGGAAGAGTGTTGAGAAAGTTGAGTGCATGGGATAGATAGATAGATAGACAAAGAGAGAGAGAGAAAAGCTGACCTTTGACCTTGACCTGTGACCTATATGTAAGAGTACATTTTTGTTTGCATCGACATTGCCCATGACAATCAAATAAGCATGCCTAATTTCATTAAAACACATCAGTTAGTTTCATATATATTAATAGAAAAGTTGACCTTGACCTATGACCTTTATCTTGACCTTCATGTCTCAACATTTATTATTTTCCTTTTCACTTAAAGTGCAGCTATCTCACCAAATTTTTTGCAGTTTGCATGAAAAGTAAAGAAAATAGCATATTGACCTTTTATTTGACCTGAGAGAGAGAGAGAGAGAGAGAGAGTGAGTAAGAGTGAGAGTGAGTTGAGTGCCCCGATGTTGTTGAGTGCAGGGAGAGTAGTGTCTAGTTCAGTGCATGATTGATGAGTAAGTAGTCTGCTGTTGTTGTGTGAGAGAGAGAGAGAGAGAGAGAGAGAGAGAGAGAGAGAGAGAGAGAGAGAGAGAGAGAGAGAGAGAGAGAGAGAGAGAGAGAGAGAGAGAGAGAGAGAGAGAGACAGAGAGAGACAGAGACAGAGAGAGAGAGAGAGAGAGAGAGAATGTGTGTGCGTGTGTTGTGTGCGTGCGTGTGATTGTGTGTGTGTGTGATAAACAAAGGTGTTCAGTAGAGTACATACACCTGCCATGCATACACACCAGAAAACAACACAAGAGGACTGGAGTTCTCGCAAAGGGGCTCCAGTCCTGACGCTCTTCTTGACTTACAGTGTGCTGGCTTAATAATCCAGAAGGGTTGATAGCCTCTGAAGTCCTATTTTAACTAACCAGAAAACAGTGTCGAATGTGACGGGCTGGTTTGATCATGTATTTCTTCAGGGTAAAAACTATCTCAATTAACCCTCTGACTTCCATATGCATAATCTGATATATGATAATATGCATTCCATCTGAATAAAATCGTTTAATGATAGCCAGAACAAACTGTCGGAATGTGTCATAATTTTAACCGTCTCCGACATGACACGATTTTGAGCCTATTAGGGATACTTTAAAGCCTTTGTTACCATCAGGGGTATTTAGAAACCTCTAGTTTAGTTACTTCAACCTCTGCAGTTGTCTTTGAGTTAGCTGTGTTGAGCCTATTAGGGATACTTTAAAGCCTTTGTTACCATCAGGGGTATTTAGAAACCTTTAGTTTAGTTACTTCAACCTCTGCAGTTGTCTTTGAGTTAGCTGTGTTGAGCCTATTGGGGATACTTTAAAGCCTTTGTTACCATCAGGGGTATTTAGAAACCTTTCGTTTAGTTACTTCAACCTCTGCAGTTGTCTTTGAGTTAGCGGTGTTGAGCCTATTGGGGATACTTTAAAGCCTTTGTTACCATCAGGGGTATTTAGAAACCTTTAGTTTAGTTACTTCAACCTCTGCAGTTGTCTTTGAGTTAGCTGTGGGCAGAAAACGAATTTTGGAGAGTTAATTATAAGAGTGAGAGAACTCTTTCTTATTGCTAATCTGGCAACCTCTGCGTCATATGAGTCTGAAAGGGTTAAGCGTTGATTGACTGGTGATATGGCTGACTGACTGTTCAAGCTAACCTCGACCCACTTCATGCCAGGAAAGAAGCACCAAAAGCATCTGCTTGGCTAGTTGTGTCCGGTGTGTGTGTGTGTGTGTGTGCGCGTGTGTGTGTGTGTGTGTGTGTGTGGGGGGGGGGGGGGGGGGGGGGGGCAGAAAAACCAGCTTATCTCCCGTTAAGGGGGGGGGGGGGTGACCTACTTTTTGTTTATTTCTGTCCTTTTTTCTCTTTCTCTGGCTTGTATCCATTGGGCCCCATTCAGCCAACTATTTTAAGACGTTTATCCCCATCTACTGTAGGTGTCGATTTCTTCCTGGCGATCGATAGCGAGCCACCATTATATGAAGAAATCCGGGACATTTTTCTGTCGAAAAATGTACAAATTTAGCCTGCTGTCAAACAAAAATAAAAAAATATGCTGGCTCGCTACCGCTCACTAGTAAAAAATTGACACCTGGATGGGGATAAACGTATTAAAACAGTAGGCTGAATGGGGCCAAATGGATACAAGCCAGAGAAAGATAGAACAGGACAGAACAAAAACAGGTCACCCCCGTTACTTGTGTGTATGAATTAACTACTGCCAAGAAAACTATCCTCCCAATATAATCTCACTATAGTCCGTTCATTATCAATAGACCAATAGACTTTAAGGGGGAATGGGACGGTTTTCTGCCCCACTTTCTCCCTCATGTTTAGCCCCATTAGTTTTCAGATGTTAAGATGTTTGCCCCATTAGTTAGTTGATTTTAAGACCTTTCGCCCCATTTCTTCGTCAATATTTAGACCTTTCGTGCTATTTAGGTGTCTATTTTTTCCCTGGCGAACGATAGTGAGCCTGTAATGTTGGAAGAATCGGCCTTAGGCCGCGAAATTTTTCTACCGAAAAATGTACAAATTAATCTAGAAGGGGGATCCAATGGATTTTTTTTGTTTTAATTTGATGGAGGTCTAGGGAGGAAACTAGAAAAAATAATGAATACATGCAAAAATAATGAATACATGCAAAAATAATGAATACATGCAAAAATAATGAATACATGCAAAAATAATGAATACATGCAAAAATGGCCCCCAAAGTGACCCATCCCCTCTTTAATGGGTTAGTGCTTGGTTTATACCGGGTATTTATTTAATCATTTATTTTTTAGTTTCCTCGCTAGACCTCCATCAAGCTTAGAAACACATCCCCTAGATCCCCTTTCAAGATAAATTTGTAAATTTTTTAGTTTCCTCGCTAGACCTCCATCAAGCTTAGAAACACACCCCGTAGATCCCCTTTCAAGATAAATTTGTACATTTTTCGGTAGAAAAATGTCCCGGCCGAAGGGCGATTCCTTCTAAAATTAGAGGCTCACTATCGCTCGCCAGGAACAAAGTCGACACCTAAAGGGCGCGAAAGGTCTTAATATTGACAACAAAAAGGAGGCGAAAGGGATCTGCCTTGCTTAGACCAATCGGCTTTCTGCAGACTCCCATTTTCTTATGTTCTTATGTTCTTATGAAAGGTCTCAAAATCGCCAAACTAACGGAGCGAACGTCTTAAAACCTCAAAACTAATATGCTAAACATGAGGGAGAAGGGGGTCCAAAAAAAGCGAGTACTGCCCCCTTAACCTCTTTAAGGGCAGATGGGTCGTTCTTCCCCCCCCCCCCCCCACCCCCTTCTCTCTCAACTACGGTCACAGTGGCCGAGCGCACTAAGTCACCGTACTCTAGTCGTTTGACTCGGGTAGCACGGGTTCGATCCCAGCTACCTGCTGGTGAGGTTTCTGTCAAAAGCTTTCCGGGCTGTGAAGGTTAGGTGTGGATGCGCCACCTCTGGGTTCCACCTGGTTCCCTGCCCACATCCTACCCCTTCTGGGGGTATGTAGGCGCTCTTGTGGCAGCCAGAGTCAAATATGTTGACTACTTCCTAAAGGATAAGTTAGGTTAAGGAATTGTGTATTTTCAGCCTCATTGGCTACCGGCTAGAAATAAACCAATTATTATCATTACACTCACTCACTCACTCTCTCACACACACCATGGACACGGAGCTAACCAATTAAGGGGAGGTTTTTAGTTTGTTTCCTACTCCTCCAGCAATCTTAAAATTTCACCCCCTTGACCCCCTTTCAAGATAAATTTGTACATTTTTCGGTAGAAAAATGTCCCGGCCGAAGGCCGATTACTCTTAAATTACAGGCTCGCTATCGCTCGCCAGGATAAAATCGACACCTAAATGGCACGAAAGGTTTTAAAATTGACAGAATGGGCCGGAAATTCTTAAAAATCACCAAACTAATGGGGCAAACGTCTTAAAATCTCAAAAGCAATGGGGCTACACATGAGAGGGAGAAAGGGGTCAAGAAAAAAGTCCCTCAAGCGGAAATCTCCCCTGAAGAAAAGGCCAAACTAATGAATCTTTGACCTCGGAAAGTCAACTAGAAGCGAACATGTTAAGAGGGGTGGTACTCGCTTTCTATGGACACCCCCTTCTCCCTCATGTTTAGCATATTCGTGTTGAGGGTTTAAGACGTTCGTTCCGTTAGTTTGGCGATTTTGAGACCTTTCGCCTCATTTTTTTTCAATATTGAAACCTTTCGTACCCTTAAGGCTTAATGTGTCGATTTCGTTCCTGGCGAGCGACAGCGAGCCTCTTATTTTAGAAGGAATCGGCCTTCGGTCGGGATATTTTTCTACCGAAAAATTTACAAATTTAACTAAGGGGTGTTTTTGTAAGCTTGATGGAGGTCTAGCGAGGACACTCAAAAATATATAAATACATAGACCAAACACCAAGCACAACCCCCCCCCTCCCCCTTAAGGGGAGATTTCAACTTGAGGGACTTTTTACTTGACCCCTTTCTCCCTCATGTCTAGCCCCATTGCTTTTGAGATTTTAGGACGTTTGCCCCATTAGTTTGGTGATTTTTAACAATTTCCGCCCCATTCTGTCAATTTTAAGACCTTTCGTGCCATTTAGGTGTCGATTTTATCCTGGCGAGCGATAGCGAGCCTGTAATTTAAGAGGACCCGGCCTTCGGCCGGGAAATTTGTCTACCGAAAAATGTACAAATTTATCTTGAAAGGGGATCAAGGGGGTGACATTTTAAGATTGCTGGAGGAGTAGGAAACAAACTAGAAACCTCCCCTTAAATACAAAAGGAAAGTTCCAATAAAGCCCTGTCCTTATGTGTCATTATGTGTGCAGTAAACTTGTCAAATTATTAAGATGCTTCACAATTCCTTATGCTGAGTTATGGTGGGTATCATTGTCATTTGTAGCCTACCTAACTCATTCTGAATTAAACACACACACACACATACACATCACACACACACACACACATCACACACACACACACACACATATACACACATCACACACACACACACACACACACACACACACACACACACACACACACACTCCTCTCTCCTCTCTCTCATATAACTGCGTGCTTCTCATTTTCCTGTTGCTGACTGGGCCACACGTACCCCCCGGTCCCCATACAACCCCCCCCCCCCCTTGCCTCTTACTTCATAAACAACATCTGTGAACTCTGCCTAGCCTTGACCTTAAGGGGAGGTTTCTAGTTTGTTTCCTACTCCTCCAGCAATCTTAAAATGTCACCCCCTTGATAACTCCTTTCAAGATAAATGTGTACATTTTTCGGTAGAAAAATTTCCCGGCCAAAGGCCGGGTCCTCTTAAATTACAGGCTCGCTATCGCTCGCCAGGATAAAATCGACACCTAAATTGCACGAAAGGTCTTAAAATTGACAGAATGGGGCGGAAATTCTTAAAATCACCAAACTAATGGGGCAAACGTCTTAAAATTTCACAAGCAATGGGGCTAAACATGAGGGAGAAAGAGGTTCAGAAAAAAAATCCTCCAGGTGGAAATCTCCCCTATTAAGGTCACACCACTCACCTTAGCCAAATATATACCTTCCTTAGGATTTCTTCACGTGGTGTCTCTTTGCTTCCTAAAATACATAAAGTTTCATAAAATAGTTTCATATTTATTTCTCTTAAGGGGAGGTTTTTAGTGTGTTTCCTAGACTTCCATCAAGCTTGAAATTACAGCCCCTTGACCCCCTTTCAAGATAAATTTGTACATTTTTCGGTAGAAAAATTTCCCGGCCGAAGGCCGGGTCCTCTTAAATTACAGGTTCGCTATCGCTCGCCTGGAAAAAATTGACACCTAAATGGGACGACAGGTCTTAAAAGTGACATAAATGGGGTGAAAGTTCTTAAAATCGTCAAACTAATGGGGCGAACGTCTTAAAATATCTCAAAAGCAATGGGGCTAAACATAAGGGAGAAAGGGGTAAAGAAAAAAATCCCTCAAGTGGAAATCTCCCCTTAAAGGTTCCTAAATATTATTCTTTTCTCAGTAATTGTTTTTCCTACATCCTTCCACATATTATTTGTCTTGACCTATCTATCATGGGTTCCTTGTGATATCTTGTATTCACTTTTGCTATTACGTCCATTTTATTTTGCTTTCCCATCTTCTGACAATCCAAAACGACTGTCTTCGTAGCGCAATGGTTAAATGCACTGAATGTCGGTGTGAGCATCCTAGGTTCGAATCCCTGGACTGCCACATGTATTTGTTGATTTCATTAAGGGGAGGTTTTTAGTTATTTCCTTAGACCTCCATCAAACTTAAATTTACACCCCCTTGACTCCCTTTCAAGATAAATGTGTACATTTTTCGGTAGAAAAATTTCCCGGCCGAAGGCCGGTTCCTCTTAAATTACAGGCTCGCTTTCGCTCGCCAGGATAAAATCGACACCTGAATGGCACGAAAGGTCTTAATATGGGGTGAAAGTTCTTAAAATCGCTAAACTAATGGGGCGAACGTTTTATAATATCAAAAGTAATGGGGCTAAACATGAGGGAGAAAGGGGTCAAGAAAAAAATCCCTCAAGTGGAAATCTCCCCTTAACGTGCTTATCTTCTGAACTTTATACGCTGATATTACTGGTTATCGTGTCTTCCTTTCGTTGTGTGTGTGATGTTTCTTAATCAATCAATCAATCACTCAACTCCCCTCTCTCTACCCACTACAATTCACCCCCCCCCTCTCTCTCTCTCTCTCTCTGTCTCTCCTCTCCTCTCCTCTCCTCTCCACATCTCCAGTACCAGACTAACACACTCTCTCTCTCTCTCTCTCTCCACATCTTAATTGCTTTGCATAACCCACTTCACGTATATGTAAAAATGTCTCCACTCATTCTCCTACACTCACTCACTTAAACTCGCTCTCTCTCTATCTCTATCTCTCTCTAATAACCCATCATTTCCCCCCCCCCCCCTCTATTAGCTCAGAATTAACGGGTGCATCGTCGACGCTAATTTTACGCCGGAAGAAGCTGATGGAGAAACGTATTGGCATTATGCAAGAGATTGTAGGGGAAGGGAATTAATTAGGTATCATCTACACACACACACAAACACACAAACACACACACACACATACACAGCCCGTAGCCTAGTAGGTAGAGCTCTCGTCTCACACACGAGGGGTCGGGGGTTCAATCCCCGGCCGGGCGGAGACAAATTGGGCTTGTCTCCTTTCATGTGTTAGCCTCAGTTCATCTAGCTGTAAATAGGTACCTGGAATAAGTGGACGACGTTGTGACGTCCCATCTGGGGTTGGCAAAAATGGTACAAGGCGAGATGGGTATCATATGGTTCACCTAAGCTGATGGCTACCTAAGCCTTCGGGCGAGACGGTACCGTCTATAGTGAGAATGGTACCATACAGATCCACCCTAAGCCTTCGTTTCCGATGTCGCCAATTGGCTAAAATACAGACTACACACACATCCACAGCCATTCCAACAGTACATAAAACACTTAACATGCATTTCACGCAATACATTCCCAGTTAAGGAGGCGCGATAATAATGAGCTTAGCTCGCATTGCGTGGATTCCCCTTGACGAACAAGTAACTGAATAACTGAATAACACAATAACACATCGATTACTTGTATTAATATTATATACCCCCTCCCTAACACACACACGCACACACACATCATGCCACCTCTCTCTCACACACACACACACATTTCAGGAAAGCTATTACAGTAAAAAGTGTAAGCCCTGCCAATAGTTAGTTAATAATACAAGTTGAACAAAACTGCCCTAGTTGTTTAAGGGGATTTAATGAGACCTCCATCAAGTTGAAAAACACGCCTTTCAAGAAATGTACATTTTCCACCCCCCCCCCCCCTCTACCTCGCCTCCCTCGCAGGATAAAATCGACACCTGAATGGCACGAAAGGTCTTAATAGTTTGTTCCCTAAACTAATCACGATATCAAAAGCAATGGGGCTAACTTAAAAAAATCCCTCATGAGTCTCCCATTAAGGGTCCTTTGTCATCATCTTAGCGGTAGAAAAAAAGACGTTCGGCCCATTAGTTCGGCGATTCTTAAGACATTTCGTAAACATTATTGATCAATAACAAGACCTATCGTGTCATTTAGGTGTCGAATTATTCCTTTCGAGCGATAGCGAGCCTGACATTATAAGAGTAACCGGCCTTGGACATTTTTGTACCGAAAAATGTACGAAGGGGGGGGGGGGGGTCTAGGGGGCGTTTTTCTAAGCTTGATAGAGGTCTAGCAAGGAAACTAAAAAAAAATAAAAAAAAAAAATAAATAAAAAAAAATAAAAAAATAAAATATATCCCCCCCAAAAAACAGCACTACCCCCTTAAGGGGAGGTTTTTAGTTAGTTCCCTAGACCTCCCATCAAGCTTAAAATGACACCCTCTAGACCCTCTTTCAAGATAAATTTGTACATTTTTCGGTAGAAAAATGTCCCGGCCGAAGGCCGATTCTTCTTAAATTACAGGCTCGCTATCGCTCGCCAGGAAAAAATAGACACCACAGGGCACGAAAGGTCTTCAAATTGACAGAAATGGCCCGAAAGTTCTTAATAAATGGGGCTGGCGTTTTAAAATCTCAAAATCAATGGGGCTAAACATGAGGGAGAAAGGGATCCCGAAAAAAATTACCTCAAGTGGAAATCTCCCCTTAAATCAAGTACCGTACTGATGCCCCTTGAGAAAGAGCCAATCCAGCACCGGTAATGATGGCTCACGCTCCCCGTCAATGTCCAAAATGTGCCCCCCCCCCCCCCCCCCCCCCCGTGTGACCTGACCCCCGAGCGTGCCAGTAAGACCCCCTTCCGACACCAACCGACCCCCCCTCCCTTCGTCGTGGGTTTTTATGCATTAGTTGATGTATTTTGTGTATTACGTCTTGTTTTAGTTTCCTCCCTAGACCTCCATCAAGCTATAGAATATATCCCCTTCCAGACAAACTTGTAAATTTTAAGGTAGAAAAATATCTCCTGATTCCTCCTAAATTATAAGACAAAATATACCCCTAAATAGCACAACAAATCTCAACGTCGCCAGACTAATGGAACGAACGTCTTAAAATCTCAAATGAAACCAGCATAAATAAAAAACGTATCTGCCCAATCCAGCACCAGTAATGATCGTCAATGTCCAAAACGTGACCCTCCGCCACCCCCTCCCACCTTGTGTGTGTGACCTGACCCCCCGAGCGTGCCAGTAAGACCCCCTTCAACCCCCTCCCCAATGACCTAATGCCCCCCACCCCCACCTCTTAACCCTCTCCGACATATGACGCGATTTTGAGCCTATTAGGGATACTTTAAAGCCTTTGTTACCATCAGGGGTATTTAGAAACCTTTTAGTTTAGTTACTTCAACCTCTGCAGTTGTCTTTGAGTTAGCTGTGTTGAGCCTATTGGGGATACTTTAAAGCCTTTGTTACCATCAGGGGTATTTAGAAACCTTTAGTTTAGTTACTTCAACCTCTGCAGTTGTCTTTGAGTTAGCTGTGGGCAGAAAACTAATTTTGGAGAGGTAATTATAAGAGTGAGAAAACTATTTCTTATTGCTAATCTGGTAACCTCTGCGTCATACGAGTCTGAAGGGGTTAAGGCCAAGTCACCTTTTTTCCGCATCTCCTCTCAGCATCACAGGCATGGAAGATTATGAATTTGAGCTATATATATATATTGTGTGTATTATTATTATTATAAGCTATTATAAGAGTTCCCGATTTTAAGGGGAGATTTCCACTTGAGGGACTTTTTTCTTGACCCCTTTCTCCCTCATGTCTAGCCCCATTGCTTTTGAGATTTTAAGACGTTTGCCCCATTATGGTGATTTTTAACAATTTCCGCCCCATTCTGTCAATTTTAAGACCTTTCGTGCCATTTAGGTGTCGATTTTATCCTGGCGAGCGATAGCGA
The DNA here is from genome assembly GCA_032716605.1 of Paralithodes platypus. Classification (NCBI taxonomy): domain Eukaryota; kingdom Metazoa; phylum Arthropoda; class Malacostraca; order Decapoda; family Lithodidae; genus Paralithodes; species Paralithodes platypus. The sequence goes on along the minus strand of CM064537.1, from coordinate 19,186,650 downwards.
GCCTGTCATTTAAGAGTAATCGGCCTTCGGCCGGGACATTTTCCTACCGAAAAATGTACAAATTTATCTTGAAAGGGGGTCAAGGGGGTGAAATTTTAAGATTGCTGGAGGAGTAGGAAACAAACTAGAAACCTCCCTTAAGCTACGGTATAATATAGTATTTATATTATTATTATTTAATGTGTTTATATTTTCGCCAACTATAATAACCAACCATTGATGCAAAAGAGACTCCGAAATCCTTGCCAGAATCTATCCATCAATTTAGATAGACAGAGAGAGATAGATAAATATAGATAGATGGATAGATTGAGTGAGAGTGGGAGTGTGTGTGTCCAACGAAAGAGATAGATAGAGATAGACAGAGATAGATAAATATAGATAGATGGATAGATAGAGTGAGAGAGTGTGTGTGTCCAACGAAAGAGATAGACAGAGATAGATAGATAAATATAGATAGATGGATAGATAGTGGGAGTGTGTGTCCAACGAAAGAGATAGACAGAGATAGATAGATAAATATAGATAGATGGATAGATAGAGTGAGAGTGGGAGTGTGTGTGTCCAACGAAAGAGATAGATAGAGATAGACAGAGATAGATAGATAATTATAGATAGATGGATAGATAGAGTGAGAGTGGGAGTGTGTGTGTCCAACGAAAGAGATAGACAGAGATAGATAGATAAATATAGATAGATGGATAGATAGAGTGAGAGAGAGAGTGTGTGTCCAACGAAAGAGATAGATAGAGATAGACAGAGATAGATAGATAGATAGATGGATAGATAGTGTGAGAGTGGGAGTGTGTGTGTCCAACGAAAGAGATAGATAGAGATAGATAGAGATAGACAGAGATAGATAGATAAATATAGATAGATGGATAGATAGAGTGAGAGTGAGAGTGTGTGTGTCCAACGAAAGAGATAGATAGAGATAGAGATAGATAGATAAATATAGATAGATAGAGTGAGAGTGTGTGTGTCCAACGAAAGAGATAGATAGAGATAGATAGATAAATATAGATAGATGGATAGATAGTGAGAGTGGGAGTGTGTCCAACGAAACTTGACGGGAAAACAAGCGGTGGTGGTGTGGATGCTCCCCTCCCCTCCCCCCCTCCCTCCCCCTCCCCCTCTCTATGACCCTACCCTGACCCCTTAACTTTCCCCTTGCCTTCTATGGTCCCCCCCTCCACCCCACCCCCCTAACCCCCACCCCTTGCTAATTCTCTTACACTCTTCTCTCTCTCTCTTAACACACTCTACTTGTGTCCTATCGTTTGGTTTCGTCTATCTATCTATCTATCTATCTATCTGTCTATGTATCTATCTATCTATCTGTCTATCTATCTATCTATCTATCTATCTATCTATCTATCTACGCATCTGTATATCTCTATCTATCTATCTATCAATCTATATATTTGTCTATCTATCTATCTATCTGCTTATTTATTTATCTATCTATCTATCTGTCAATCTATCTATCTATCTATCTATCTATATATTTGTCTATCTATCTATCTGCTTATTTATTTATCTATCTATCTATTTATCTATCTATTTATCTATCTATCTATCTATATATCTGTCTCTCTGTCTGTCTCTCTATCTATCTATTTATCTATCTATGTATCTATCTATCTTATATCTCCACCCCCATCCCTTTGCTAAATATCTTGCCTTTTCTAACACCCTCTCCATCTCTCCTTTCGTTTGGCTCTACATGTCTGTCTGTCTGTCTGTCTATATATCTGTATGTGTATATCTGTCCTTTTGTATGTCCGTCCGTCTGTTCATCTATCTGTCTGTCCGTCTATCTACCTGTCCGTCCGTCTGTCCATCTATCTTTCTGTCCGTCCGTCTGTCAATATATCTGTCATTCTGTCCGGCAGTCTGTCCATCTATCTGTCTGTCCGTCTATCTATGTCTTTCTGTCCATCTATCTGTATCTTTCTGTCCGTCCGTCCGTCTATGTCTGTATTTCTGTCTGTCTCTCTGTCTTTCTGTCCATCTGTCTGTCCGTCTGTCCATCTATCTGCCTGTCCGTCTATATATCTGTCTTTCTGTCCATCTATCTGTCTGTCCGTCTATATATCTGTCTTTCTGTCCATCTATCTGTCTGTCCGTCTATATATCTGTCTTTCTGTCCATCTATCTGTCTGTCCGTCTATATATCTGTCTTTCTGTCCATCTATCTGTCTGTCCGTCTATATATCGGCTTTCTGTCCATCTATCTGTCTGTCCGTCTATATATCTGTCTTTCTGTCCATCTATCTGTCTGTCCGTCTATATATCTGTCTTTCTGGCCATCTATCTGTATCTTTCTGTCCGTCCGTCCGTCTATGTCTGTCTTTCTGTCTGTCCATCTGTCTACATGGCTTTTCGTTTATTAAATATTTAGTTAGTCTCGTATTATTCCCTCTTTGCCTGTTTCAACTCTCCTATTTCCTTTCCTACCACCGATCCTTCCTAAGCTGCATAATAGCGTCTAAATATAGCTAGAATAAAATATAACACGTTGCTGGTACTCAAAGGGTTATAGTCCCACCGTCTCGACATCTTGGGGTGAATGGTCTGAATGGTCCTTTCTTGTGGCGTGTCACTTACCTGTGGAATAGAAACAGAAGAAGGTTAGTTGGAATATCTCACGTACACACACACACACACACACACACACACACACACACACACACACACACACACACACACACACACACACACACACACACACACACACACACACACACACACACACACGTGTCACGGTCACGGTGGCCGAGCGCGCTTAGTACTCTGTATTGGGAGCGCTAGCTCTGGTGTCGGGGGTTCAATCCCACGCGCCGGCAGGGGAAGTTCTCTCAAAAACTTTCCCTGGCCGTGAAGGCAAGGTCTGGACGGACCGCCTCGGGGGGCCCACAAAGTCTCCTGCCCACGTCCTACTCCTTCGGGAGTATGTAGGCGCTCTCGTTAGCAGCCAGGATCAGTCTATTGATCCATTAGGATAAGATCTAGGTTAAGTTTGTGTATTTTCAGCCCCATTGGCTGCCGGCTTGAAATAAACCGATTATTATTATTATTATTACATATACACACACCACTCTCTCTCACACATACATACATACATACATACATACATACATAAGTGTTACATCTGTGTCACGTAATAATATTCGCATGTGTGAATGTGTGTGTGTGTGTGTGTGTGTGTGTGTGTGTGTGTGTGTGTGTGTGTGTGTGTGTGTGTGTGTGTGTGTGTGTGCGCGCATAGGTTGAAATAACTAAACTAAAGGTTTCTAAACACACCAGATGTACCCCTTTGTACTCCTTTGTACAAAGGCGTTTAAGTGTCCCAGAACTAACTAATAGACGATTGTATTCAGTTTAAAAAAGGCCTCCATCAATTTAATAAAGCTTCGAACCGTCTCAATTAAGGGGAGATATCGACTTGAGGGATTTTTTTCTGGACCCCTTACTCCCTCATGTTTAGCCCCATTGCTTTTGAGATTTTAAGACAGTCGCCCCATTAGTTTGGCGATTTTAAGAACTTTCGCCCCATTTCCGTCAATTTTAAGACCTTTCGTGCAATTTAGGTGTCGATTTTATCCTGGCGAGCGATAGCGAGACTGTAATCTAAGAGGAACCGGCTTTCAGCCGGGACATTTTTCTACCGAAAAATGTACACATTTATCTTGAAAGGGGCTCAAGGGGGTGTAATCTTAAGCTGGATGGCTATCTAGGGACCAAACTAAAAACCTCCCCTTAACCCATTTTACGACCACAGATCCTTCCCAAGCCGCATAAAATCCTCTAAATATATATGTAAATAAATAGATATGATTTAAAACACGTCGCCGGTACAGGAGGGGTTAAGAGCGTAGCGATCCATCACTTATGCAAGGCGGTGTGTGTACTACTACTACTACTACCCCCCCCCACCCCCCACCCCCGCACCACCACCGGCAACCACCCACCACCACCACCACCCACCCCACACTCATCCACCACCATCACCACCACCACCACCCACCAAAAACGGGCCGGCTGGTTTCCTGGGTTTTCTGCTGGTCAAGGAATGCATTCAATTTGGATTATTTGCTCCGAGTTTGTCCTCGCTAGACCGCCATCAAGCCTGAAAATATCCACGCGGCCTCCTCTAGACCACACACCCCCCCCCCCTTTTCCCAAGACAAATTTTTAACATTTTTTTTCGGTAAGACCAATGTCCCGGCCCAGAGTGCCGATTCTTTCTTAAACATTACAGGCTAAGTTTCGCTCGCTATGAAAATTATTGACACCTAAATGGCACGAAAGATCTTAATATTGGCAGAGAAATGGGGAGAAAGGTCTCAAAATCAGCAAACTAAAGGAAAGAACTATAGGTAAAGTTAAGCGAGGCACATCTGTTATGCAAGGCGGTGTGTGTGTATATAATTACCCTCCCCCCCCCCTCCTCCCCCAACTCGTCATGTTTTTAATTACCCCCCCCCGCCTCCTCCCCCCCAACTCGTTTGTTTAATTTCCCCCCCCCTCCTCCTCCCCCCAACTCTGTTTTGTTTAATTACCCCCCCCCTCCCTCCCCCCAACTCCGTTTGTTTTAATTACCCCCCCTCCCTCCCTCCCCCCCAACGTCGTTTTGTTTTTACAAATTTACCCCCCCCCCTCCTCTCCCAACTCGTATGTTTAATTACCCCCCCCCCTCCTCCCCCAACTCGTTTCTTTAATTACCCTCCCCCCCCCCCTCCTCCAAAACTCGTTTGTTTAATTACCCCCCCCTCCTCCCCCCAACTCGTTTGTTTATTACCTTAACCCCCCCCCCCTCCCCTTCCTCCCCCCAACTCTTTTTGGTTTTTGGTTAATTACCCCCCCCCGCCTCCGCCCCCCAACTCGTTTTTGTTTGTTTAATTACCCCCCCCCCTCCTCCCCCCCCAAACTCTTGTTTATTAATTAACCCCCCCCCCCTCCTTCCCCCTAAAACTCGTTTTTTGTTTAATTACTCTCCCCCTTCCTCCCCCAACTTTCGTTTGTGTTTTAATTTACCCTCCCACCCCCTCCTCGTTTGTTTAATAATTAACCCCCCCCCCCCTCCCCCCCCCCCGCGAACCTTCCGGTTTGTTTTTTCAATTACCCCCCCCCTCACTCGTTTGTTTAATTACCCCCCCTCCGCCCCCCCAACGCGTTTGTTTATTACCGGCCCCCCCCCCTCCTCCCCCCCCCTCAACTCGTTTTTGTTTAATACTCCCCCCTCCTCCCCCCCCAACTCCGTTTTGTGTTAATTATTACCCCCCCCCCTCCCTCCCCCCAACTCCGCCTTCGTTTTGTTTTATTATCCCCCCCCTCCTCCCCCCCCAACTCGTTTGTTTATTAAACTTTTAAGTATACCCCCCCCCCCTCTCCTCCCAACGCGTTTTGTTTATTTAACCCCCCCCCTCCTCCCCCAACTCGGTTTTGTTTTAATTACCGACACCCCCCCCTCCTCCCCCACGCGTTTTGGTTAATACCCCCCCCCTCCTCCTCCCCCCAACTCGTTTGTTTTAATTACCCCCCCCCTCCCTCCCCCCACTCGTGTTTAAATTGACCCCCTCCCTCCCCCCAACCTCGTTTTTGTTTTTTAAATTACCCCCCCCCCCCCCGCTCCTTCCCCCAACTCGTTTTGTTTTAATTACCCCCCCCTCCCCCTCCCCCCAACTCGTTTTTGGTTTTTAATTAAACCCCCCCCTCCCCCCCAACTCGTTTGGTTTAATTACCCCCCCTCCCCCCCCCCAACTCGTTTGTTTAATTACCCCCCCCCCCCCCTCCCCCCAACTCGTATTGTTTTAAATTACCCCCCCCCCACCTCCTACGCCCCCCAACTCGTTTTGTTTTTAATTTACCCCCCCCACCCGCTCTCCCCCAACTGGAATTGTTTTTTCTAATTATTTGTTTTATACCGAAGACAAAATTAATATCCTCTTATTTTCTCCGCTTCGCTTCTCTCCCTTCAGCTTTTTATGACCTCCAGTGTTCTTTCTCTCTCTCTCTCTCTCTCTCTCTCTCTCTCTCTCTCTCTCTCTCTCTCTCTCTCTCTCTCTCTCTCTCTCATCTTTTACCTTTAATTTTGTTTTCTTGTTCATAATCACTTTCCTCTGCCCCATCTTTCTTTCTCAATGTTCACTCCCCCCCACACAAGCACACATTCGATTCGATTCCCATTTCTCTTCTTCCTTGTTTGGTTTCAAGATAATATAATATCCCTTATTTGCCGACATCTTCATCTTCTTCTTCTTCTTCTCCTTCTTCTTCTTCTTGTTCCCCTTCGTCTTCTTCTTATTCTTATGCTTCGTCTTCTTCTTCCGAATCTTCTTCCCCTTCTTCTTCTTATTTTGCTTCGTCTTCTTCCGCATCTTCTTCTTCTGCTTCTTCTAGTTCCCCTTCGTCGTCTTCTTCTTCTTCTTCTTCCGCATCCTCTTCTTCCCCTTCTTCTTCTTCCCCTTCTTCCCCTTCTTCTTCCCCTTCTTCTTCTTCTTCTTCTTCCCCTTCTTCTTCCCCTTCTTCTTCTTCTTCTTCCCCTTCTTCTTCTTCTTCTTCTTCCCCTTCTTCTTCTTCCCCTTCTTCTTCTTCTTCTTCTTTTTCCCTTCTTCTTCTTCTTCTTCTTCTTCTTCTTCGTCTTCTTCTTCGTCTTCTTCTTAGTGTCTAGTTTCTGGGGATCCATAAATGTCTTGTATTTTTTGTTCTATCAGTATAATATTTTGTGGTTTATACTCTGCTCAGCCATATGGCAATTATCTCGGTGATTATCCATTATATTCTGGGTATCATTATATGATTTAATCAAATTTACACTGTACAGTCGCGCTAATAAGTGATGTTTAAGCACCAATTATGTTTTTATCAATAATTGGTACTTTAAAATATTTACATATGATTTCTTCTTTTTGAGTGAGATATACAAACAAGTTCCTATACTTACCCCCCCCCCTATTCAACATCTGACAGACATTAATACAGCACAGAGCGAGCCAACCAACTCAAGGTAAACGTAATGACAGCTGAGACATGACTTATTAGCGGCACCATATAAGTAATAGGGTATGCAAAAAGTATAAAATATCATTGGGTATAGCGATTAATTTACCTTGCATCAAGTGGATTAATAGGGTATGATAAAAGGTATGAAAGGGGTTAGTGATTGGGATAGTGAATGAAAGGGGTTAGTGATTGGGATAGTGAATGAAAGGGGTTAGTGATTGGGTAGTGAATTGGAAAGGGGGGTTTTAAGTTGATTGGGATAGTGAATGAAAGGGGTTAGTGATTGGGATAGTGAATGAAAGGGGTTAGTGATTGGGATAGTGAATGAAAGGGGTTAGTGATTGGGATAGTGAATGAAAGGGGTTAGTGATTGGTATAGTGAATGAAAGGGGTTAGTGAATGAAAGGGGTTGGTGATTGGGATAGTGAATGAAAGGGGTTAGTGATTGGGATAGTGAATGAAAGGGGTTAGTGATTGGGATAGTGAATGAAATGGGTTAGTGATTGGGATAGTGAATGAAAGGGGTTAGTGATTGGGATAGTGAATGAAAGGGGTTAGTGATTGGGATAGTGAATGAAAGGGGTTAGTGATTGGGATAGTGAATGAAAGGGGTTAGTGGATGAAAGGGGTTAGTGAATGAAAGGGGTTAGTGATTGGGATAGTGAATGAAAGGGGTTAGTGATTGGGATAGTGAATGAAAAGGGGTTAGTGAACTGAAAGGGGTTAGTGATTGGGAAGTGGAACTGAAAAGGGGGTTAGTGATTGGATAAGTGAATGAAATGGGTTAGTGATTGGGAGTAGTGGCATGAAACAGGGGTTAGTGCTTTAAGTGGTGTAATGAAAAGGGGTTAGTGATTGGGATAGTGAGTAATGTCTCGAACATATGGTTACTCGTTAAGTTTCATAAATATCAACAACACATTTTACTTGTTTTAGCAAATCTTGTTTTTCTTAACATTGAATTTAAATGTCTCAATGTTTTTCAAAGATATATTTTGTTTGCGATTTCTAAAGCATATAGTCAAGCTCAAAGTGCATCTATTATTATTATTATTATTAGTAGTAGTATTATGCAAAGTATTTATATAGGCTATACTAGCTCCCTCTTCTATCATCTTCTATATAAGGTAGGTGACTCAAACACACTCTCTCTCTCTCTGTCCCTGCTAGCTTACCTCATCTCTCTCTCTCTCTCTCTCTCTCTCTCCAAAACGGCCCCAAATCCCCCAACTGCCCAGAAATAAAAATAGAAGACTGGACAGGCTGGGAATAAAATGGGAGCGAGTGCGAGGGGCAGATATGCAGAAATATATATATATATATAGAGAGAGAGAGAGAGAGAGAGAGAGAGAGAGAGAGAGAGAGAGAGAGAGAGAGAGAAGAGATAGAGAAGATAGAGAGAGAGGAGAGAAGAGAAGAGAAGAGAGAGAGAGAGAGAGAGAGAGAGAGAGAGTGAGAGAGAATAGATAGCGAGAGAGAGAGAGAGAGAGAGAGAGAGAGAGAGAGAGAGAGAGAGAGAGAGAGAGAGAGAGACATATCAAAGAGAGAGAGAGAGAGATACGAGAGAGAGAGAGAGAGAGAAGGAGAGAGAGAGAGAGAGGATAGAAGAGAGATAGAGAATAGAGAGCAAGAGAGGAAGAAGAAGAGAGAGAGAGATGAGAGCGAGAGAGAGAGAGAGAGGAGAGAGAGAGAGAGAGAGATGAAGAGAAAAGAGGAAGAAAAGATAGGAGGAAAAGAGAGAGAGAGGAGGAGACTGCTGAGGAGAGAGAGGAGCGAGAGAGAGAGAGGGAGAGAGGAGGAGAGAGAGAGAGATGATAAGGAGCGAGAGAGAGAGAGAGCGAGAGAGAGAGGTAGAGAGAGCGAGAGACAGAGAGTAGGAGAGAGAGAGAGAGAGGAAGAGAAGAAGAGAGAGAGAGGGTTTAGTTGGGGAATGTGTGATACTTGTTTCTCTCTCTCTCTCAGCATATACAGTATATATATATATACCATTTAATTCTATATAACAGTGTGGTAACAGACCAAGCCAGTGATGACATAATACTAGGGAAGGCAGGATGGCTGGGGTTTCCATAAATGTTTGGAACACCACTTTATAAACCACAGTATTTTATTATGAGGAGTGGGGTTGTAGTAGAACAGAATTTAAGGTGAGATTCTGATAGAGATTTTTTCTTCCTTTCTACCCCCCCTTTCTCCCTCATGTTTTAGCCCCATTGTTTTTTTAGATTTTAAGAGAAAAGGGAAAGAAGGGGAAAACGTTTCGCAAAGTTTCGCGCCCATTAGTTTGGCGATTTTAATAACTTTCCAACAATCCTTTCAGTTCAATCATCCCTCATCAACACATTCATTCCCATTCAACAACTTTCAACAATCCCGTCACCATTAAGACCCCCTTAATGTACTTTTATTGTAAAGACCTTTTCGGTTTCGTCTTCTTTCGCTTTTCGTTGCCATTTAGGGTTGTCGATTTTTTTTTTTTTTTTTTTCCTTTTTTTTTTTTTTTTTCCCTGGCGGCGAAGGCGATAGGAAGCCTGTCATGTTAAGAGGAACCGGCCTTTTTCGTCCTTCTTTTCGGCCGTGGAATTTTTCCTAAAACCGAAAATATGTATACAAAATTTATCTTGACAAGGGGGTCAAGGGGGTGTAATTTTCACAAGCTTGATGGAAGGTCTAAAGGAAAAAAAACACAAATTACAACAACCTCCCGTCCATCCCCTTAAAAAACTT
>CM064537.1:19136915-19171915 GCA_032716605.1 Paralithodes platypus | reverse complement strand
GAAAACAAAACAATGTTGCTAATATTACTTAATATTCGTGTTGGTTTTCACCAACCCACCAATTAATTTACAAATAAACCTAACTAATGAAATCAATGAAAGTGTTGAATACATGTGGTACTCCAAGGACTCGAACCTAGGATACTCTCACCGAAATTCCGCACACTAAGCATTATGCTACCAAGACAGTTAAGGGGAGGTTTTTAGTTTGGTCCGTAGATATCCTTCAAGCTTAAGATTACACCCCCTTGAGCCCCTTTCAAGATAAATATGTACATTTTTCGGTAGAAAAATTTCCCGGCTGAAAGCCGGTTCCTCTTAAATTACAGGCTCGCTATCGCTCGCCATGATAAAATCGACATCTAAATGGTACGAAAGGTCTTAAAATTAACAGAAATGGGTTGAAAGTTCTTAAAATCGTCAAAATAATGGGGCGAACGTCATAACATTAGGAAAACAATGGCACCAAACATGAGGGAGAGAGGAGTCCAGAAAGAAAAAAATCCCTCGAGCGGATATCTCCCCTTAAAGGTGTATGATTGCAAAAGCCTATGATATAAATATTATGCATTCTCCAATACTGCACATATTAATCTTAGCCTGTGCATATTTATACCCTCTAACTGCACTCTGATAACGAGTTGATTAGACGAGTGCTGGAAGGGGTAATTAATGGGGCCTTAAGGGGAGATTTCCACTTGAGTTTTTTTTTTTTCTTTACCCCTTTCTCCCTCATGTTTAGCCCCATTGCTTTTGAGATTTTAAGACGTTCGCCCCATTAGTTTGGCGATTTTAAGAACTTTCACCCCATTTATGTAACTTTTAAGACCTTTCGTCCAATTTAGGTGTCGATTTTTTCCTGGCGAGTGATAGCGAGCCTGTAATTTAAGAGGAACCGGCCTTCGGCCGGGACATTTTTCTACCGAAAAATGTACAAATTTATCTTGAAAGGGGGTCATGAGGGTGTAATTTTAAGCTTGATGGAAGTCTAGGAAACACACTAAAAACCTCCCCTTAAGGGGGGATGGTTCACTTTTTGGGCGTTTTTTGCATGTATTCATTATTTTTCTAGTTTCCTCCCTAGACCTCCATCAAATTAAAAAAAAAAACGTCCATTAGATCCCCCTTCTAGATTAATTTGTACATTTTTCGGTTGAAAAATTTCCCGGCCGAAGACCGATTCTTCCAACATTACAGGCTCACTATCGTTCGACACCTAAATAGCACGAAAGGTCTAAATATTGACGAAGAAATGGGGCGAAAGGTTTTTAAATCTTCTAACTAATGGGGCAAACATCTTAACATCTGAAAACTAATGGGGCTAAACATGAGGGAGAAAGTGGTCCAGAAAACCGGCCCATCCCCCCTTAACCACAAAGGAAGGCCTCGCTATAAATTACTCCTGAACCTGAATCAACCAATAGGTTTATATAGGGTAATTGGCCAGGTTTATATAGGGTAATTGGGCAGGTAGATATAGGGTAATTGGTCAGGTTTATATAGGGTAATTGGGCAGGTAGATATAGGGTAATTGGTCAGGTTTATATAGGGTAATTGGTCAGGTTTATATAGGGTAATTGGTCAGGTTTATATAGGGTAATTGGGCAGGTTTATATAGGGTAATTGGGCAGGTTTATATAGGGTAATTGGGCAGGTTTATATAGGGTAATTGGGCAGGTTTATATAGGGTAATTGGGCAGGTTTATATAGGGTAATTGGGCAGGTTTTATATAGGGTAATTGGGCCCAGGTTTATATAGGGTAATTGGGCAGGTTTATATAGGGTAATTGGCAGGTTTATATAGGGTAATTGGGCAGGTTTATATAGGGTAATTGGTCAGGTTTATATAGGGTAATTGGTCAGGTTTATATAGGGTAATTGGTCAGGTTTATATAGGGTAATTGGGCCAAGTTTATATAGGGTAATTGGCCAAGTTTATATAGGGTAATCGGCCAGGTTTATATAGGGTAATTGGGCAGGTTTATATAGGGTAATTGGGCAGGTTTATATAGGGTAATTGGGCAGGTTTATATAGGGTAATTGGGCAGGTTTATATAGGGTAATTGGGCAAGGTTTATATAGGGTAATTGGGCAGGTTTATATAGGGTAATTGGCAGGTTTATATAGGGTAATTGGGCAGGTTATATAGGGTAATTGGGCAGGTTTATATAGGGTAATTGGGCAGGTTTATATAGGGTAATTGGCAAGGTTTTATATAGGGTAATTGGGCAGGTTTATATAGGGTAATTGGGCAGGTTTATATAGGGTAATTGGGCAGGTTTATATAGGGTAATTGGGCAGGTTTATATAGGGTAATTGGCCAGGTTTATATAGGGTAATTGGCCAGGTTTATATAGGGTAATTGGGCAGGTTTATATAGGGTAATTGGGCAGGTTTATATAGGGTAATTGGGCAGGTTTATATAGGGTAATTGGACAGGTTTATATAGGGTAATTGGACAGGTTTATATAGGGTAATTGGCCAGGTTTATATAGGATAATTGGGCAGGTTTATATAGGGTAATTGGGCAGGTTTATATAGGGTAATTGGGCAGGTTTATATAGGGTAATTGGGCAGGTTTATATAGGGTAATTGGGCAGGTTTATATAGGGTAATTGGGTCAGGTTTATATAGGGTAATTGGACAGGTTTATATAGGGTAATTGGGCAGGTTTATATAGGGTAATTGGGCAGGTTTATATAGGGTAATTGGGCAGGTTTATATAGGGTAATTGGGCAGGTTTTATATAGGGTAATTGGGCAGGTTTATATAGGGTAATTGGGCAGGTTTATATAGGGTAATTGGGCAGGTTTATATAGGGTAATTGGGCAGGTTTATATAGGGTAATTGGGCAGGTTTATATAGGGTAATTGGGCAGGTTTATATAGGGTAATTGGGCAGGTTTATATAGGGTAATTGGGCAGGTTTATATAGGGTAATTGGCCAGGTTTATATAGGGTAATTGGGCAGGTTTATATAGGGTAATTGGCCAGGTTTATATAGGGTAATTGGGCAGGTTTATATAGGGTAATTGGCCAGGTTTATATAGGGTAATTGGGCAGGTTTATATAGGGTAATTGGGCAGGTTTATATAGGGTAATTGGGCAGGTTTATATAGGGTAATTGGGCAGGTTTATATAGGGTAATTGGGCAGGTTTATATAGGGTAATTGGTCAGGTTTATATAGGGTAATTGGGCAGGTTTATATAGGGTAATTGGGCAGGTTTATATAGGGTAATTGAGCAGGTTTTATATAGGGTAATTGGGCAGGTTTATATAGGGTAATTGGGCAGGTTTATATAGGGTAATTGGGCAGGTTTATATAGGGTAATTGGGCAGGTTTATATAGGGTAATTGAGCAGGTTTATATAGGGTCATTGGGCAGGTTTATATAGGGTAATTGGGCAGGTTTATATAGGGTAATTGGGCAGGTTTATATAGGGTAATTGGGCAGGTTTATATAGGGTAATTGGGCAGGTTTATATAAGAGTTGTGTGGAATTGGCCAAGTCAGATAGTCGGTGTCAGTGAGCTTTAAGGGGAGAGGGGTCGTGTTTCTGGTCACCCTCATGTTGAGCCCCATTAGTTTTCAGATTTTAAGACGTTCGGCCCATTAGTTTGGCGATTTTAAGACCTTCCGACCCATTTCTTTGTCAATATTAAGACTTTTCGCGTCATTTAGGCGTAGATTATTTCCTGGCGAGCGATAGCGAGCCTGTAATATAAGAGGAAGCGGCCTTCGGCCGGTACATTTTTCTATCGAAAAATGTACAAAATTATCTTGAAGGAGGGTCTTGGGTGGGTATTCTTTTTAGCTTGATGGAGGTCTAGGGAGGAAAATGATACAAAGATACATAAATTATACAAGGATACATAAATGATACAAAGATACATAAATGATACAAAGATACATAAATTATACAAAGATACATAAATTATACAAAGATGCATAAATTATACAAAGATACATAAATAATACAAAGATACATAAATGATACAAAGATACATAAATTATACAAAGATACATAAATAATACAAAGATACATAAATTATACAAAGATACATAAATGATACAAAGATACATAAATTATACAAAGATACATAAATGATACAAAGATACATAAATTATACAAAGATACATAAATAATACAAAGATACATAAATTATACAGATACATAAATTATACAAAGATGCATAAATTATACAAAGATACATAAATTATACAAAGATACATAAATTATACAAAGATGCATAAATTATACAAAGATACATAAATAATACAGATACATAAATTATACAAAGATGCATAAATTATACAAAGATACACAAATTATACAACGGATACACAATTATACAACGGATACACAAATTATACAACGGATACACAAATTATACAACGGATACACAAAATATACAACGGATACATAAATTATACAAAGATACATAAATACTAACAAAGATACATAAATTATACAAAGATACATAAATACTAACAAAGATACATAAATTATACAAAGATACATAAATTATACAAAGATACATAAATTATACAAAGATACATAAATAATACAAAGATACATAAATTATACAGATACATAAATTATACAAAGATGCATAAATTATACAAAGATACATAAATTATACAAAGATACATAAATTATACAAAGATGCATAAATTATACAAAGATACATAAATAATACAAAGATACATAAATAATACAAAGATACATAAATTATACAAAGATACATAAATTATACAAAGATACATAAATTATACAAAGATACATAAATTATACAAAGATACATAAATTATACAAAGATACATAAATTATACAAAGATGCATAAATTATACAAAGATACATAAATAATACAAAGATACATAAATTATACAAAGATACATAAATTATACAAAGATACATAAATTATACAAAGATACATAAATTATACAAAGATACATAAATTATACAGATACATAAATTATACAAAGATACATAAATTATACAAAGATACATAAATTATACAAAGATACATAAATTATACAAAGATACATAAATTATACAAAGATACATAAATTATACAAAGATACATAAATTATACAAAGATACATAAATTATACAAAGATGCATAAATTATACAAAGATACATAAATAATACAAAGATACATAAATTATACAAAGATGCATAAATTATACAAAGATACATAAATAATACAAAGATACATAAATTATACAAAGATACATAAATTATACAAAGATACATAAATTATACAAAGATACATAAATTATACAAAGATACATAAATACTAACAAAGATACATAAATTATACAAAGATACATAAATTATACAAAGATACATAAATTATACAAAGATACATGAATTATACAAAGATACATAAATTATACAAAGATACATAAATTATACAAAGATACATAAATTATACAAAGATACATAAATTATACAAAGATACATAAATTATACAAAGATACATAAATTATACAAAGATACATAAATTATACAAAGATACATAAATTATACAAAGATACATAAATTATACAAAGATACATAAATTATACAAAGATGCATAAATTTTACAAAGATACATAAATAATACAAAGATACATAAATTATACAAAGATGCATAAATTATACAAAGATACATAATAATACAAAGATACATAAATTATACAAAGATGCATAAATGCTGACAAAGGTACATAAATTATACAAAGATACATAAATTATACAAAGATACATAAATACTAACAAAGATACATAAATTATACAAAGATACATAAATTATACAAAGATACATAAATTATACAAAGATACATAAATTATACAAAGATACATAAATTATACAAAGATACATAAATTATACAAAGATACATAAATTATAGATACATAAATACTAAACAAAGATACATAAATAATACAAAGATACATAAATTATACAAAGATACATAAATTATACAAAGATACATAAATTATACAAAGATACATAAATTATACAAAGATACATGAATTATACAAAGATACATAAATTATACAAAGATACATAAATTATACAAAGATACATGAATTATACAAAGATACATGAATGCGCAAATAAATACGCCCTTCCCCTCCTTTAAGGGGAGGTATTTAGTTTGTTCCCTACTTTTTCATCAAGCTTAAAATTACACCCCCTAGACCCCCTTTCAAGATAAATTTGTACATTTTTCGGTAGAAAAATGTCCCGGCCGGAGGCCGGTTGCTCTTAAATTACAGGCTCGCTGTCGCTCGCCAGGAAAAAATCGACTCCTTAACGGCACGAAAGGTCTTAAAATTGACAGAAATGGGGCAAAATGTCTTAAAATATCCAAACTACTAGGGCGAAGGTCTCAAAATCTCAAAAAGCAATGGGGCTAAACATGAGGGAGAAAGGGGTCCAGAAAAAAATCCCTCAAGTGGAAATCTCCCCTTAAGACAGGGGATCATGACTGCTCTGAAGATTATCACCCATTTAGTCTGACATCCATCTTGGTTAAGCTGTTAAGAGAAATACTGGTGTTATACCTATTTATTACCTATTTATAACCTTTATTACCTATTTATAAAGTTTATTACCTCTATATTACCTATTTATAACCTTTATTACCTATTTATAAAGTTTATTACCTCTATATTACCTATTTATAACCTTTATTACCTATTTATAAAGTTTATTACCTCTATATTTCCTATTTATAACCTTTATTACCTATTTATAAAGTTTATTACCTCTATATTTCCTATTTATTACCTATTTATAACCTTTATTACCTATTTATAAAGTTTATTACCTCTATATTTCCTATTTATTACCTATTTATAAAGTTTATTACCTCTATATTACCTATTTATAACCTTTATTACCTATTTATAAAGTTTATTACCTCTATATTTCCTATTTATAACCTTTATTACCTATTTATAAAGTTTATTACCTCTATATTTCCTATTTATAACCTTTATTACCTATTTATAAAGTTTATTACCTCTATATTACCTATTTATTACCTATTCCTAACGTTATTGTCTTTATTACCTGTTCCTAACTTTATTACCTATTAAGTATCTATTTATAACCTTTATTACCTATTTATTACCTATTCTTAACTTTATTACCTATTTATTACCTGTTCCTAACTTTATTACCTATTAAGTATCTATTTATAACCTTTATTACCTATTTATTACCTATTCTTAACTTTATTACCTATTTATTACCTATTCTTAACTTTATTACCTATTTATTACCTGTTCCTAACTTTATTACCTATTTATTACCTATTCTTAACTTTATTACCTGTTCCTAACTTTATTACCTATTTATTACCTATTCTTAACTTTATTACCTATTCTTAACTTTATTACCTATTTATTACCTGTTCCTAACTTGATTACCTATTTATTACCTATTCTTAACTTTATTACCTATTCCTAACTTTATTACCTATTTATTACCTGTTCCTAACTTTATTACCTATTTATTACCTATTCTTAACTTTATTACCTATTTATTACCTGTTCCTAACTTATTACCTATTTATTACCTATTCTTAACTTTATTACCTATTTATTACCTATTCCTAACTTTATTACCTATTTATTACCTGTTCCTAACTTTATTACCTATTCTTAACTTTATTACCTATTTATTACCTATTCCTAACTTTATTACCTATTTATTACCTATTCTTAACTTTATTACCTATTTATTACCTATTCCTAACTTTATTACCTATTTATTACCTGTTCCTAACTTTATTACCTATTTATTACCTATTCTTAACTTTATTACCTATTTATTACCTATTCCTAACTTTATTACCTATTTATTACCTATTCTTAACTTTATTACCTATTTATTACCTATTCCTAACTTTATTACCTATTTATTACCTATTCTTAACTTTATTACCTATTTATTACCTATTCCTAACTTTATTACCTATTTATTACCTGTTCCTAACTTTATTACCTATCTATTTCAAATTCTTTACTTTATTACCTCTTATTACCTATTTCCTAACTTTATTACCTATTTATTACCTATTCCTAACTTTATTACCTATTTATTACCTATTCCTAACTTTATTACCTATTTATTACCTATTCCTAACTTTATTACCTATTCTTAACTTTATTACCTATTTATTACCTATTCCTAACTTTATTACCTATTCTTAACTTTATTACCTATTTATTACCTGTTCCTAACTTTATTACCTATTTATTACCTATTCTTAACTTTATTACCTATTTATTACCTATTCTTAACTTGATTACCTATTTATTACCTGTTCCTAACTTTATTACCTATTCTTAACTTTATTACCTATTTATTACCTATTCCTAACTTGATTAGCTATTAAGTATCTATTTATAACCTTTATTATCTATTTATTCCCTATTAAGTATCTATTTATAACCTTTATTATCTATTTATTACCTATTAAGTATCTATTTATAACCTTTATTATCTATTTATTACCTATTAAGTATCTATTTATTACCTTTATTATCTATTTATTACCTATTAAGTATCTATTTATAACCTTTATTATCTATTTATTACCTATTCTTAACTGTATTGCCTATTTGTTACCTTTTCCTAATATTATTGTATATATATAGATAGATAAATAGATAGATAGAAGAGCGAGAGAGAGAGAGAGAGAGAGAGAGAGAGAGAGAGAGAGAGAGAATTTCATTGGAATCAACCGTAATATAATTGAGGAACTTCTCTCTCTCTCTCTCTCTTTCTCTCTCTCTCTCTCTCTCTCTCTCTCTCTCTCTCTCTCTCTTTAATTCCTCCTCCATTAGCCTTTTTCTCGGGTCATTACAGTTCAGGGTGTTTAGGTGTGTTGTCATTACCACCCCATCTTTCAGGATTTGTCGGAGAGAGAGAGAGAGAGAGAGAGAGAGAGAGAGGGTTTGGGAAGGCGTATTTTTTGTTTGTTTTATTATTATTATTATTAAGTCAAGGGGACAAGCTAAACATCAATGACTCAAGCGCTTCAAACACGATCAAAATCTTCAATGATCCACGCACACACACACACACACACACACACACACACACACACACACACACACACACACACGAACAAGATGCACCCTCTAAAAAATTAAACCAGAAATAATAAACACATTTTTTTTCGCGTTTTCCCAAGAATTTAGTTAATTATTCCAGGGGCTGGCTGGGAGAAGTATTTTATCTCTCTCTCTCTCTCTCTCTCTGTGTGTTCGCCAAATATCTTATTCAATTGTCTTCATAATTTCTGATGATGATGATTATGAAGCTGATAACAGGAAAACCACTCATGCCTCAACGCTCTTTAATATCACTGTACGGGACAAGATAACGATGTACTACAAACCGCTGCAATGTACTCAATATGTACCATACCCCCTGACGGTGCAGTACGGTGCGTTTGTGATTGATTGGTGGAGAGAGAGAGAGAGAGAGAGAGAGAGAGAGAGAGAGAGAGAGAGAGAGAGAGGGAGAGAGAGAGAGAGAGAGATTGATTATATCGTATCAGATCCCCTTATAATGTTGTATGTATGTATGTATGTATATACTCAGGCACATACCCCATAGCTGGGGGTGGCCGACACGAGACAGAGCCCGAACAGAAACAAAATTTAAAGTTCCGATTCTCAGGGTCTTGGACCACTTTCATGTTCTCTCGTCCGCTTCTCTGTCTAGTCGAGTAGGAGAATTATACAAGGGGAGGAGGATTCCTAGCCACTTGCTCCCTAAGGGGGATCTGTGGGAATTCAAAGGGTGAAGACTATCTCAATTTACCCCCTGACTTCCATACATCCTTCCTAATCTGAATAAAATCGTCTAATGATAGCCAGAATATACTGTCAATACGCGTCATAATCATCAAGGGGTTAAGAGGAGGTTTTTAGTATGTTCCCTAGACTTTAATCAAGCTTAAAATTACACCCCCCCCCAAACCCCCTTTCAAGATAAATTTGTAAAAATTCGGTAGAAAAATGTCCCAGCCGAAGGCCGGTTCCTCTTAAACTACAGGCTCGCTATCGCTCGCCAGGAAAAAATCGACTCCTAAGTGGCACGACAGGCCTTAAAATTAACATAAATGGGTCGAAAGATCTTAAAACCGCCAAACTAATGGGTCGAAGGTCTCAAAATCTCAAAAGCAATGGGACTAAACACGAGGGAGAAAGGGGTCCAGAAAAAAATCCCTCAAGTGGAAATCTCCCCTTCAATAAGTTGTTCTCGTAGTGCTATTTGTTCGTAGGTGCGGGTGGTAATAATTAACCCTCTCCGACATATGACGCGATTTTGAGCCTATTGGGGATACTTTAAAGCCTTTGTTACCATCAGGGGTATTTAGAAACCTTTAGTATAGTTACTTCAACCTCTGCAGTTGTCTTTGTGTTAGCTGTGTTGAGCCTATTGGGGATACTTTAAAGCCTTTGTTACCATCAGGTGTATTTAGAAACCTTTAGTTTAGTTACTTCAACCTCTGCAGTTGTCTTTGAGTTAGCTGTGTTGAGCCTATTGGGGATACTTTAAAGCCTTTGTTACCATCAGGGGTATTTAGAAACCT
Source organism: Paralithodes platypus (assembly GCA_032716605.1). NCBI lineage: Eukaryota > Metazoa > Arthropoda > Malacostraca > Decapoda > Lithodidae > Paralithodes > Paralithodes platypus. Next base: position 19,161,308 of record CM064537.1, on the reverse strand, counting down.
TTAGTTTAGTTACTTCAACCTCTGCAGTTGTCTTTGAGTTAGCTGTGTTGAGCCTATTGGGGATACTTTAAAGCCTTTGTTACCATCAGGGGTATTTAGAAACCTTTAGTTTAGTTACTTCAACCTCTGCAGTTGTCTTTGTGTTAGCTGTGTTGAGCCTATTGGGGATACTTTAAAGCCTTTGTTACCATCAGGGGTATTTAGAAACCTTTAGTTTAGTTACTTCAACCTCTGCAGTTGTCTTTGAGTTAGCTGTGTTGAGCCTATTGGGGATACTTTAAAGCCTTTGTTACCATCAGGGGTATTTAGAAACCTTTAGTTTAGTTACTTCAACCTCTGCAGTTGTCTTTGAGTTAGCTGTGTTGAGCCTATTGGGGATACTTTAAACCCTTTGTTACCATTAGGGGTATTTAGAAACCTTTAGTTTAGTTACTTCAACCTCTGCAGTTGTCTTTGTGTTAGCTGTGTTGAGCCTATTGGGGATACTTTAAAGCCTTTGTTACCATCAGGGGTATTTAGAAACCTTTAGTTTAGTTACTTCAACCTCTGCAGTTGTCTTTGAGTTAGCTGTGTTGAGCCTATTGGGGATACTTTAAAGCCTTTGTTACCATCAGGGGTATTTAGAAACCTTTAGTTTAGTTACTTCAACCTCTGCAGTTGTCTTTGAGTTAGCTGTGGGCAGAAAACTAATTTTGGAGAGGTAATTATAAGAGTGAGAGAACTCTATTTTCTTATTGCTAATCTGGCAACCTCTGCGTCATATGAGTCTGAAGGGGTTAATTACTCCTTCCATACTTCGTCCATACATTAGGCTACCATAGCGCAGTTGGAATATATGTACATGCTCAGATCAATATGCAGGATTCCACACTGCATAATCAATCGTAGCCTGGTGCAGATTTCTTGAACTGTCTTGATAGGGTATAATGCATGAGTGCGCGGAATTTCGGTGTGAGTATCGTGGGTTCGAGTCCTTGGAGTGCCACATGTATTTGTTGATTGCATTAAGGGAGGTTTCCACTTGAGGCATTTTTTTCTTTACCCCTTTCTCCCTCATGTTTAGCCCCGTTGCTTTTGAGATTTTAAGACGTTCGCCCCGTTAGTTTGGCGATTTTAAGAACTTTCACCCCATTTATGTCACTTTTAAGACCTTTAGTGCCATTTAGGTGTCGATTTTTTCCTGGCGAGCGATAGCGAGCCTGTAATTTAAGAGGAATCGGCCTTCGGCCGGGACATTTTTCTACCGAAAAATGTACAAATTTATCTTGAAAGGGGGTCAAGGGGGTGTAATTTCAAGCTTGATGGAAGTCTAGAGAATCAACTAAAAATCTCCCCTGAGTTGAGAAGGGAATTTGGTTGGTGGAAAGACAGAGTATTTAATGTTATATTATATTGTATATTTGTCTTTTAAGATTGCTCAATCCAACGCCATCAAGCTTAAGGAGGGGTGACCTGCTTTGGTTCTGTCCTGCTCTATCTTTCTCTGGCTTGTATCCATATGGCCCCATTCAACCTACTGTTTTAAGACGTTTATCCCCATCCAGGTGTACATTTCTTACTGGTGAGCGGTAGCGAGCCAGCATATTTTTAATTTTTGTTAGACAGCAGGCTAAATTTGTAAATTTTTCGATAGAATAATTTCTCCGCCAAAGCCGGATTTCTTCATATAATGCTGGCTCGCTATCGCTCGCCGGGAAGAAATCGACACCTAGATGGGGATAAACGTCTTAAAATAGTTGGCTGAATGGGGCCGAATGGATACAAGCCAGAGAAAGAGAGAAAAGGACAGAAATAACAAAAAGCAGGTCACGCCCCTTAAACCCCCCTCCCAAAGACCCCCTGTCAAGACATATGGGTACATTTTCTTTGTAGTATAACGGGCCCGGCCGACGTCAAAATATTTATAGCGATTTTTTTTGGGGGGGTTCAGAAAAGAACTTTTGTAGTAAATACATTTCTTTGTATTTTTGTCAACACTTCCTCTTTAACTTTCCCCTGTCACAGCCTACCGTTGTGTCCTTCACTTTAGCTTCTCGTGTGTCTTCTCCTCCTCCTCCTTCTCCTCCTCCTCCTCCTGCTCCTCTTCTCCTCCTCCTCCTCTTCCTCCTCCTCCTCCTCTTCCTCTTCCTCTTCCTCCTCCTCCTTCTCCTCCTCCTCCTCCTTCTCCTCCTCCTCCTCCTCTTCCTCTTCCTCTTCCTCCTCCTCCTTCTCCTCCTCTTCCTCCTCCTCCTCTCCTCCTCCTCCTCCTCCTCCTCTCCTCCTCCTCCTCCTCCTCCTCCTCCTCCTCCTCCTCCTCTTCTTCCTCCTCCTTCTCCTCTTCCTCCTCCTCCTCCTCTGTCTTATCCTCCTCCTACCGTTATGTATCCTTGTCTTCCTTTATACCAAGGGGGAGGGGAGGTCACTGTCTTGTGCCGTATCATCCCCCCAGTCTCACTCTGTGTCTTAATGGTGGTGGGTCTTGGTTGAAGGGGATTTATTGGTTTATTAATTGGTTCATTTTTGTTTGATATTCATCCTTAGACCTCCATCAAGCTAAAGGGGAGATATCCACTTGAGGGATTTTTTTTCTTGACTCCTTTCTCCCTCATGTTTAGCCCCATTGTTTTTTCTAATTTTAAGACGTTCGCCCCATTATTTTGACGATTTTAAGAACTTTCGACCCATTTCTGTCAATTTTAAGACCTTTCGTGCCATTTAGGTGTCGATTTTATCCTGGCGAGCGATAGCGAGCCTGTTATTTAAGAGGAACCGGCTTTCAGCCGGGACATTTTTCTACCGAAAAATTTACAAATTTATCTTGAAATGGACTGAAGGAGGTGTAATCTTAAGCTTGATGGATATCTAGAGACCAAACTAAAAAAATAAAAAATAAAAATACACCCCCTTGACCCCCTTTCAAAATAAATTTGTACATTTTTCGGTAGAAAATTGCCCCAGCCGAAGGCCGATTATTCTTAAATTACAGGCTCGCTATCGCTCGCCAGGAAAAAATCTACACCTAAATGGCACGAAAGATCCTAATATTGACAAAGAAATGGGGTGAAAGGTATTAGAATCGCCAAACTAATGGGCGAAACGTCTTCTTCTTCTTTCTTATCCTCCTCCTACCATTATGTATCCTTGTCTTCCTTTATACCAAGGGGGAGGGGAGGTCACTCTCTTGTGCCGTATCATCCCTCCAGTCTCACTCAGTGTCTTGGTATTGGGGGTCTCCTTTTGACCTCCCCCCCCCCCCCCCTCCCCCCCTCCCCCCCTCCCCCTCTACACACCTGAGAGGAGGAGTGTAGATGGACAATTGGCTCACTCTCGCTGCTGCTGTGGTGGTGGTTTGGTATTGGTGGACGAGCTAAGTTCTCCAGACAGGATTCAACAAAGATCTCTGGGTTACTTTAAGGGGAGGTTTTTAGTTAGTTCCCTAGACTTCCATCAATCTTAAAATTACACCCCCTAGACCCCCTTTCAAGATAAATGTGTACATTTTTCGGTAGAAAAATGTCCAGGCCGAAGGCCGATTCCTCTTAAATTACAGGCTCGCTGTCGCAGGAAAAAATCGACAGCTAAATGGAACGAAAGGTCTTAAAATTGACAGAAATGGGGCCAAAATTCATAAAATAATCCAACTAATGGGACGAACGTTTTAAAATTTCAAAAGCAATGGGGCTAAACATGAGGGAGAAAGGGGTCCAGAAAAAAGTCCCTCAAGTGGAAATCTCCCCTTAACCCTCTCCGACATATGACGCTATTTTGAGCCTATTGGGGATACTTTAAAGCCTTTGTTACCATCAGGGGTATTTAGAAACCTTTAGTTTAGTTACTTCAACCTCTGCAGTTGTCTTTGAGTTAGCTGTGTTGAGCCTATTGGGGATACTTTAAAGCCTTTGTTACCATCAGGGGTATTTAGAAACCTTTAGTTTAGTTACTTCAACCTCTGCAGTTGTCTTTGAGTTAGCTGTGTTAAGCCTATTGGGGATACTTTAAAGCCTTTGTTACCATCAGGGGTATTTAGAAACCTTTAGTTTAGTTACTTCAAACCTCTGCAGTTGTCTTTGAGTTAACTGTGTTGAGCCTATTGGGGATACTTTAAAGCCTTTGTTACCATCAGGGGTATTTAGAAACCTTTAGTTTAGTTACTTCAACCTCTGCAGTTGTCTTTGAGTTAGCTGTGTTGAGCCTATTGGGGATACTTTAAAGCCTTTGTTACCATCAGGGGTATTTAGAAACCTTTAGTTTAGTTACTTCAACCTCTGCAGTTGTCTTTGAGTTAGCTGTGTTGAGCCTATTGGGGATACTTTAAAGCCTTTGTTACCATCAGGGGTATTTAGAAACCTTTAGTTTAGTTACTTCAACCTCTGCAGTTGTCTTTGAGTTAACTGTTGAGCCTATTGGGGATACTTTAAAGCCTTTGTTACCATCAGGGGTATTTAGAAACCTTTAGTTTAGTTACTTCAACCTCTGCAGTTGTCTTTGAGTTAGCTGTGTTGAGCCTATTGGGGATACTTTAAAGCCTTTGTTACCATCAGGGGTATTTAGAAACCTTTAGTTTAGTTACTTCAACCTCTGCAGTTGTCTTTGAGTTAGCTGTGTTGAGCCTATTGGGGATACTTTAAAGCCTTTGTTACCATCAGGGGTATTTAGAAACCTTTAGTTTAGTTACTTCAACCTCTGCAGTTGTCTTTGAGTTAGCTGTGTTGAGCCTATTGGGGATACTTTAAAGTCTTTGTTACCATCAGGGGTATTTAGAAACCTTTAGTTTATTACTTCAACCTCTGCAGTTGTCTTTGAGTTAGCTGTGGGCAGAAAACTAATTTTGGCGAGGTAATTATAAGAGTGAGAGAACTCTATTTCTTATTGCTAATCTGGCAACCTCTGCGTCATATGTGCGTGGAAGGGTTAACCTCCTCTGTACCGGCGACGTCTTTAGATAGTATGCTGGCTTCTATTAGACGATTTTATTCAGTTTAAAAAGGGCCTTCAGCAATTAATAGGCTTTAAACTATCTCACTTAACCCTTTTTACTATCTCACTAAACCCTTTTACTATCTCACTTAACCCTTTTTACTATCTCACTTAACCCTTTTTACTATCTCACTTAACCCTTTTTACTATCTCACTTAACCCTTTTACTATCTCACTTAACCCTTTTACTATCTCACTTAACCCTTTTACTATCTCACTTAACCTTTTACTATCTCACTTAACCCTTTTACTATCTCACTTAACCCTTTTTACTATCTCACTTAACCCTTTTTACTATCTCACTTAACCCTTTTTAAACTGCACAAAATCGTCTAAATATTTATGAGCTAGAACACAGTTTAAAAGACGTCGCTAGTATGAAATGGGTTAAGGGGAGATTTCCACTTGGGGGATTTTTTTCTGGACCCCTTTCTCTCTCATGTTTAGCCCCATTGCTTTTTAGATTTTAAGACGCTCGCCCCCTTTACTTTGGGGATTTTAAGAACTTTCGCCCCATTTCTGTCAATTTTAAGAACTTTCGTGCCATTTAGGTGTCGATTTTTTCCTAGCGAGCGATAGCGAGCCTGTAATTTGAGAGGAACCGGCCTTCGGCCGGTACATTTTTCTACCGAAAAATGTACAAATTTATCTTGAAAGGGGGTCTAGGGGGTGTAATTTTAAGCTTGATGGAGGTCTAGGGAAGAAACTAAATACCTCCCCTTAATGGATTTTTTTTGTGTATTTATGTATTAATTTGTATTTATTTAGTGTGCTCCTTAGACCTCCATTAAGGGGAGGTATTTAGTTTGTTCCCTAGACCTCCATCAAGCTTAAAATTACACCCCCTTGAGTCCCTTTCAAGATAAATGTCTTGGCCAAAGGCCGGTTCCTCTTAAATTACAGGCTCGCTATCGCTCGCCAGGATAAAATCGACACCTGAATTGCACGAAAGGTCTTAATATGGGGTGAAAGTTCTTTAAATCGCTAAACTAATGGGGCAAATGTTTTATAATATCAAAAGCAATGGGGCTAAACATGAGGGAGAAAGGGGTCAAGAAAAAAATACCTCAAGTGGAGATCTCCCCTTAAGTTTCGAGAAATGAGATGTTAAGGGATTCAATTTAGTCCATCAGCTGGGGAAAAACAGACTATCAATCGAATCGGACACAAACATTTCGTATCCCCATTCCACTGTGTCTCCTCCCACTTGCGGTAATTGTTCTTCATGTCGTAATATTTATTTGTTAGTAAATCCGGGGCCTGCTTCATATCTGTCACTTTATTAAATGTGTGTATCTAAAATCAAAAGAGGTAAGGTTCACTCTTGGGTTAGAGAGCTGGGCATGGTTTATGAATGATATCGACGGGTTTTCACAAATACCCGATATGTTTTGCTTCGTGTTTTCTTTTATTATAAGTTCCACAGCGTCATTTTCCATCTATCTTCATTATATTCACACCCCCACAATCAACATCACTCGAAGTATGCACACCTAAGCCACCCCATTCACAGAAACCCATCAAAAAATCCCAAATCCCAGCCAATATTATGGAACTAGTTGCTGGCGCGGAGGATTGAGAGGCGGGGAAGCGTGACGAGCTAATATTATGGAACTACTTGACGGCGCGGAGGAGGGGAGGCGTGACGCGGCCGTGTATTGACAAGCCCCTCTCTATTATCCCTCTCCGCGCCCTTTATCCTCCCTCAACCCTTTGATACTCCGCCTCGTTAGCGCTCTTCCCACCGCTGCTATTACCGCTACCCAGGCCTATAGAAGTTTGGGGATAGGAGTACAAAGCCTATAGAAGTTCGGGAAAGGAATACAAAAGCAATGGGGAGTACAGTCGATCAAATAAGTGATGTCGCGGCACCAAGTATATTTCGATCGATAATTGGTATCAGCACTATCTAAGCTTTAATTAATTGTTTCGAGTGAGATATAGACACATGTTCCTATCTCTACACACCCTATTCAACATCTGACAGACATTAATACAGCACATAGCGAGCAATACGTCCGCCAAATAAGTGATGTCGCGGCACCAATTATGTTTTGATCAATCATTCGTATCAGAAATATTTACACATGATTTCGTCTACTTGAGTGAGATATAAAAACATACTCCTATGTCTACACACCCTATTCAACATCTGACAGACATTAATACAGCCCACAGCGAGCAAAACGTAATGACAGCGGCGACACGACTTATTTGGCCAACTGTACAGTCGCGCTAATAAGTCATGTCCCAGCTGTCATTACGTTTGGCTCGCTCTGTGCTGTATCAATGTCTGTCAGATGTTGAATAGGGTGGGTAAGTGTAGGAACATGGTTGTATATCTCACTCAAAAAGAAGAAATCATGTGTAAATATTGCTGATACCAATTATTGATCAAAATATAATTGGTGCCGAGCCATCAATTATTTGGCGGACTGTACACAGCCTCGGGTTAGAGATTATAAGGTCAATAGAATGAACCATCTACGGGTAGAATCTCTATATTAGTCCATCTTATTTTTGTTGTATTATGTTTGTGAAGGATACAAAAGGCAGGCTGCCTGTGACGAGTGGCTAGACGTCCACCATGTTGACACCTTCAATAGGAGAATGCTTATGTATTTGTTTATTTACTTATAAATATATTTTAGTTTTGTTTAACCCCCTGAAGCTCTGACGCGTTTTAACAGTTTATTTTGGCTATGATTAGACGATTTTATGCGGCTTAATAAGAATCTGTGGGTATTAAAAGGGTAAATACTATCTCAATCAACCCTCTGACTTCCGTATACCATTACTAATCTGAATAAAATCGTCTAATAGTAGCCAGAAAACAGAAAAAAACGCGTATTGGAGCTTGAAAGGGTTAACCCCCAGGGGGTAAGGGGGCCTTCATCTAATGGTGGAGGAAAAAAAGAATATGCCTCACGCATCCTACTGCGTGTCGTGCAAGGCGACTAATAGGGGGGATGGCGATAGACTTGTGGACCAACAACCATTACTATGCAATAAAGTCTTTATCTTAGCACTGTCTTAGTATGGCACTGCCGAGGCTGGTGGGGTGCGGATAGGTGCCACAGGGGACTGAATCTTACCTGGGCGCTGTTTGGCACCACACCTGTGTTGGCAACAGTGTTAGCATGTTGGGGCAGGACTTTATTGTTCTATAGTCCAAATTGCCTAATATACAGTAGAGTCTTGTTATGGTGTTGTCTTTTTGCAACACTCTTAACCCTTTCAAGTTCCAATACGCATTTCTTTTCTGTTTGCTGATAGTTATTAGACGATTTTATTCAGATTAGGAAGGGTATGTGGAAGTCAGAGGGTTGATTGAGATAGTCTTTACCCTTATAATACCCACAGCTCCTTCCAAAGCTGCACAAAATCGCCTAATGACTAAAATCGTTGTTAAAAGGCTGTAATGTGGATAACAAAACTATAATTCAACCTGGAATATATAAGGTTTGTAATTCACGAAGGGCTGGATCTCTCTCTCTCTCTCTCTCTCTCTCTCTCTCTCTCTCTCTCTCTCTCTCAGAATATTTGTAACGAACGAAACAATATCATTAGTCTCTCTCTCTCTCTCTCTCTCTTTCTGTGACCTCGGGGCAGTGAATCGTAACTTCTGGTCTTTTCATTGGTAGAGTCGCGGTCAAGATGGTCACACTTCCTTGACCGCGAGGCTTGTACAGTGACCCTAATAATTCATGGCTCAGCTGTCATTACGTTTGGCTCACTCTGTCCTGTATTAATGTCTGTCAGATGTTGAATATGGTGGGTAAGTGTAGGAACATGTTGGTATATCTCACTCGAAACGAATAAATCATGTTTTAGATATTGCTGATACCAATTATTGATAAGAATATACTTGGTGCCGAGACATCACTTATTTGGCCGATTGTACAGTCACTACTATCAAAAGGTTGTGGCTTCTTCCCGGCACTCTTTCTGCATACGAGTACGCGTTTCTTATTTTTTGTTTTGTTTTTGGCATTATTAAACGATTTTATTAAGTTCAGGAAGGAATTGTGTAAGACGGGTTAATTAATTTGTTGTTGTTGTTGTTGTTGTTGTTGTTGTTGTTGTACAGTAGTTCCCCAGACTGTCTGACCAAACAGTCCCGAGTGCGGTTGACCGAAGCTGTGCCAGATGCTCGGGCCCCAAAGGGGCCAGGGTGAGATGAGATCTGTCTCTGAGAGGGCAGTGAGGTAGGGGATCATCAGCCCACAGGCTTGCACCCCCGGGCCAATGCCCCCACCCCTTGCAGTACCACCCAATCGGGTGATCTCACCAGCACTTAGAAGGAAAAAGTAGTACAGGAAAAGAGACCGACAGAAACATCTAAAATTGAGTAGAGGATGCCAAACCTCACTCTGGATAGGAACAACCCCTCACCCAGCGAGGGGGGGGGGGGTAATTGAGGTAGATATTACCGTTTCGATACCTTTTGTTCATGCCAGGGCCCAAACAATATATAGTCCCTAAAACCCCCTGGTTCATTCTTATAGGTAGCCTAGGCCAGAAATCGCGACCTCTAGCCTCTGTAACTCAAAATGGGCTAGAGCAAATGGGCTGTAAAGTTCCACACCTATTTCCTGGTTGACTCTTCCTAAATGATGAAAATATCAACTCGATTACTCTAGTCGTATTTTGAGTTGCAGAGGATAGAGGTCAGGATTTTTGGTCTACCTATAATGCATGGAGTATAGGGGACCTTCCGAACCTGAATAAAATCGTCTAATGTTTGCGAAATTGGATACGCTGTAATACTGGTGCGTTTAAATAAAGATATCTTGCTTTTGGTTTTACTGTCTTTGACTTAAGGGGGGTGACCTGCTTTTGTTTCTCTCTCTCTCTGGGTTGTATTCATTCGGCCCCATTCAGCCTACTGTTTTATGCCGTTTATCCCCATCCAGGTGTTGATTTATATCTGGCGAGCGACAGCGAGCCACCATAATTTGGATAATGAGTTAGACAGCTGGCAAAATTTCGGATTTATTCATAAAATGCTGGCTCGCTATCGCTCGCCAGGAAATAATCGACACCTGGATGGGGATAAATGTCTTAAAAAGGTAGGCTGAATTGGGCCGAATGGATACAACCAAGAAGGAGAACAAAACAGGTCACCCCCCTTAACCCCTTCAGTACCGGTGCCGTCCTTTTAACTTTATTCTGGCTACTGTTAGACGATTGTAATCAGATTAAAAAGGGTCTCCAGCAATTAACAGGCTTGGAACTATCTCACTTAAGGGGAGGTATTTAGTTTGTTCCCTAGACCTCCATCAAGCTTAAAATTACACCCCCTTGAGTCCCTTTCAAGATAAATTTGTACATTTTTCGGTAGAAAAATGTCCCGGCCAAAGGCCGGTTCCTCTTAAATTACAGGCTCGCTATCGCTCGCCAGGATAAAATCGACACCTGAATTGCACGAAAGGTCTTAATATGGGGTGAAAGTTCTTAAAATCGCTAAACTAATATAATATCAAAAGCAATGGGGCTCTAAACATGAGGGAGAAAGGGGTCAAGAAAACAATCCCTCGAGTGGAGATCTCCCCTTAACCCCTCTTAATACCACAGATCCTTCTTAAACTGCACAAAATCGTCTAAATATAGCTAGAATAAATTATAAAAGACGTTCCCTGCACATAATGGGTTAACCCTTTCAAGCTCCAAGACGCGTTTCTGTTCTGTTTTCTGGTAGTTAGTAGACGATTTTATTCAGATTAGGAAGGGTATATGGAAGTCGGAGGGTTGATTGAGAGAGTATTTACCCTTTTAATACCCACAGATCCTTCCTAAGCTGCGTAAAATCGTCTAATGATAGCCAAAATAGCCTATACAGCTAAAACGCGTCAGAGTTTCAAGGGATTAAGGGGAGGTTTTTAGTTAGTTCCCTAGACTTCCATCAAGCTTAACATTACAGCCCCTAGACCCCCTTTCAAGATAAATTTGTACATTTTTCGGTAGAAAAATGTCCCGGCCAAAGGCCCGTTCCTCTTAAATTACAGGCTCGCTATCGCTCGCCAGGAAAAAATCGACACCTAAATGGCACGAAAAGTCTTAAAATTGACAGAAATGGGGCGAAAGTTCTTAAAATCGCCAAACTAATGGGGCGAACGTCTTATAATATCAAAAGCAATGGGGCTAACCATGAGGGAGAAAGGGGTCAAGGAAAAAAATCCCTCAAGTTGAAATCTTCCCTTAATAGGGAGAGAAGTTGTCTGTCTTTGTATATAGCATCATAGCATGACATCTATAGCAGTGGCTGTCAATTAATATGCTAAGACTTATGATTTTTTAATTCCCTGCTGATTAAATGACAGGTATGTAATTATGGAACAAGGCAGGTATATTGAACAGGTGTGGTAATTATGGAACAATACAGGCTTTTGTTATATTCATGTGTGTTTCTAAGAAGAGGGGTTTGATAGGCGACAAATAGACTGTTATCACGCTATCGTATCGGTGGACTGTAGGGTCCGGTTCGAATATATATATATATATATATATATATATATATATATATATACAGGGTGTCCCAGGAGGAAAGGGCATAACTTTGGGAAATGATAAAACAAGGTATTCTAAGCCTAAAATGTTCTATAACAAAAAGTCCAAATCTCAACCGTTAAATAGATATTGAAGGTTTTATATAGTGTCCTCCCCCGCCTCACTGTAATGGACTCTTCCATGTCAGATAGTTTCCAACTGGTCCAAAGTGAGCTATTATATCTATAATCATTTTGCAACTTACAGAATTATAATATCTTTACAATAACATGGTAAAATAACTGCAGTTAGATGGAGGTGTGGTAGGTACTAGGACAGCTAGGCCACCCTTATGAGGAAATACTTAAGAAAATGCAATTTTCAACATGCAATATCTGTTTACTGGTTGAGATTTGGAATATTTCTTGTAGAACATTTTAGACTTAGAATATTTTGTTTTATCATTTCCCAAAGTTATGCCCTTTCCTCCTGGGACACCCTGTATATATATATATATATATATATATATATATATATATATAATGTTTTTTAATTTGTTCTTATCTTAATTAATACTGGTATTTGTTTCCATTTATATTGTTGTTTTCGTTGTGCTTGTGATTGTTAAGGGGAGGTCTTTAGCTTGTTCGCTAGACCTCCATTAAGTTTATAATTAGACCCCCTAGACCCCCTTTCAAGATAATTGTGTACATTATTCGGTAGATAAATGTCTCGGCCGAAGGCCGATTCCTCTTAAGTTATAGGCTCGCTATCGCTCGCCAGGAAAAAATCGACACCTAAATGGCACGAAAGGTCTTAAAATTGACAAAAATGGGGCGAAAGTTATGAAAATCGCCAAACTAATGGGGCAAACGTCTTAAAATCTCAAAAGCAATGAGGCTAAACATGAGGGAGAAGGAAGTTCGAAAAAAAATCCCTCAAGTGGAAACCTCCCCTTAATCCTTCCTAATATGTTCAGTATACTGGGGGTTTGTTTTGTATCTCCAATGTTGCCTTTGTTTTATAATATTACTTCCGATTCCGCTATTATACTAAGAGGATTGTGTTTGGCTGAGTTGAGTGAGTTTTGGAATCTTTGACGCACTACTCCTCCTAAACGTCTGCCTCCACGACATTGAACACTAACACCAAGAACAAGAACACCACCACCACCAACAACAACAACAACACCACCACCACCACCAACAACACCACCACCAACAACAACACAACCACCACCAACAACAACAACACCACCACCAACAACAACACCACCAACAACAACACCACCACCAACAACACCACCACCACCAACAACAACAAACACCACCACACCACCACCAACAACAACAAACCACCACCAACAACACAGCACCACACCAACAACAACACCACCAACAAACACCACACCAACAACACACCACCACCACCACCAACAACAAACAAAACAACAACACCACCACCAACAACAACAACACCAACAACAACAACACCACTACCAACACAACACACCACAACAACACAACCAACACCAACACTATCCACCACCACCACCATCAACAACAACAACAACAACAATACTACCAACAACAACACCACCACCAATAACACCACCATCACCAACAACAACACCACCACCAGTACACCACCACCACCACAGTACATCATAATTAATGGTTCTGGTCGTTGATTTCAAAATAATTCGCTTTAGAAATTTGGTTACATTTTTCATTTGATTACTCCATTGTGAAGAAAACGGATTATTTCATTTTTTATCCCGTCGCTCGCGGCTGTTGACGAGCGGGGGGTAACTCAAGAAAATGTATCTGTGTGTCTGTCTGGCTGGCTAGCTCTCGTACAGTTGACCAAATAAGTCGTTTCGCCGCTGTCATTACGTTTTGCTCGCTGTATGATGTATTAATGTATTATTATGTTTTTCCACCAACCAACTTCACCTCTAAACTCAATTAATGAAATCAACAAATACATGTGGCACTCCAAGGACTCGAACCTAGGATACTCACATCGAAATTCCTTCAGATGTTGAATAAGGAGTGTAAAGATTGGAACATGTTTGCATATCTCACTCGAAACGATAAATTTATGCTTAGATTGCGCTGGTACCAATTAATGATCGAAATATACTTGGTACTGCCACATCACTTATTAGGCCGACTGTACATGCTTATATATTTGTTCTTGTGTTATGGAACATTATCTATGTGTCAGGCTGGCTGGCTGGTTGGCTGGCTGGCTGGCTGGTTGGCTGGCTGGCTGGCTGGCTGGCTCTCCTGTATGCTTCATGTTCTGTTCTTGTGTGATATATTGACATGTGTGTCCCTATTCCTCCCTCTAACCTACAGTATATGTTAATACACTAATTCTATATATATTATTAATTGTTTGAGTTATTTAGCTGAACATGCAATTGACCCCTATATATATATATATATTATATATATATATTATATATATATATATATATATATATATATATATATATATATAGTAAAACTCGCTAGGAAAATTGAAACAATGTTTAAATTTTCCTAGCGAGTTTTACTACATACTGTAACTTGATCACACATATTTGTGATTTTACCTCCATATATATATATATATATACAGTATATATATATATATATATATATATATATATATATATATGAATATGAATATACACAGTATATATATTGATAGATAGAGAGATAACTGTTGTAAGTTATGTGTGTGTGTGTGTGTGTGTGGTGTGATTTTTTTTTCTGTTTTTTTCTTGGTACAGTATTAACCTGCGCGGCACTCCCTCCTCCCGACACACCATATTCCTTTTTTCCCGGCAAAATACTTGACATGCGTTGATACTAAGAGAGGGGGGAGACAGGCTGGGTAAACTGGGGGTGGAGGTGGATAGATGGCGTTTTTTTATTTGTTTTATTATTTGTTTAACGGTATGTATTTATGTATTAGTAATACTACTTTATATATATATATATATTTCATTATTTTGATCATATATTTCTGTTGACAGGGAATGGAGGTAGGCATTTATTGAACTATTACTTTAAAAAATTGACAAATACAAAATAAATAAATATATACAAATCGGCCACAAAACGCCCCTTTCGCTCGTTCAGAGACAACAAATATTTACGTGAATGAGGCAAAATGTCTTGAATTGTCCAAGTTAATGGGACGAAGCGTCTAATAATAGCTAACCAAATCAACGAACCTTCTTCCATTTTTTTTTTCAGGTAAAAAGGTGGACATGCCCGGCTGTGTACTTTGTTAAACTTTGGAGTAGGAGTGGATATATGGGGGTGGGGGGGGGGGGGGGGGGCGGTGTTTGAGTGGGATAAATATATTGGGGGACCTGAATGACACCTCAAATACTTCAACATATGTGTGTGTGTGTGGGTGGAAGGGGGGGGGGGGGGGGGGGCGTGTGGAAGGGGGAGGGGGGGGGGAGGTCAATTCGCAAAGGAAGAAGGTAGGCTACACGAGTTACAAGGCGTAGTTAGTGTATTATAGACCTCGCGGGCCACTCCGGGGAAATACTCAAAGTGGGAACGAGACAAAAACACGCAAATTGACAAACGTAGAAGACAAAATAAGAAGAAGAAGAAGAAGAAGAGGAAGAAGAAGAAGGAGACACTTATATTGAGAGGTGATAAAAGAGGTAAAGAGGTGGAGAATGACATGGAAGAAAATACAGTTTGAAGAAGTTAGACACCAAAGAAAACGTGTAAATATGATAGGAAGAACACGAATTATAAAACGTCAATAGAAAACAAGTCGATGATGATGATGATGGTGATAGTGATGATGGTGATGAAGGTGGCAATGATTGTGATGATGATGGTGGTAGAGATAGTGATGATGGTGATAGTGATGATGGTGATAAAGGTGGCAATGATTGTGATGATGGTGGTAAAGATAGTGATGATGGTGATGAAGGTGGCAATGATTGTGATGATGGTGGTAGAGATAGTGTTGATGGTGATAAAGGTGGCAATGATTGTGATGATGGTGGTAGAGATAGTGATGGTGGTGATGGTGATGAAGGTGGCAATGATTGTGATGATGATGGTGGTAGAGATAGTGATGATGGTGATAGTGGTGATGGTGATGAAGGTGGCAATGATTGTGATGATGGTGGTAGAGATAGTGATGATGGTGATGGTGATGATGGTGATAAGGCTGGCAATGATTGTGATGATGATGGTGGTAGAGATAGTGATGATGGTGATAGTGGTTATGGTGATGAAGGTGGCAATGATTATGATGATGATGGTGGTAGAGATAGTGATGATGGTGATGAAGGTGGCAATGATTGTGATGATGATGGTGGTAGAGATAGTGATGATGGTGATAAAGGTGGCAATGATTGTGATGATGGTGGTAGAGATAGTGATGATGGTGATAGTGGTGATGGTGATGAAGGTGGCAATGATTGTGATGATGATGGTGGTAGAGATAGTGATGATGGTGATAGTGGTGATGGTGATGAAGGTGGCAATGATTGTGATGATGGTGATAGTGATGATGGTGAGTGATAGTGATGATGGTGATAGTGATGATGGTGGTAGAGATAGTGATGATGGTGATAGTGATGATGGTGATAAAGGTGGCAATGATTGTGATGATGGTGGTAGAGATAGTGATGATGGTGATAGTGGTGATGGTGATGAAGGTGGCAATGATTGTGATGATGATGGTGGTAGAGATAGTGTTGATGGTGATAGTGATGATGGCGATACTGATGATTGTGATGATAATGTTGATAGTGATGATGGTGTTGGTGATGATGATAATAGTGATAGTGATGATGGTGATGATGTTATTATGTTGTTGTTGTTGTTGTTGTTGTTGTTATGAAGAGAAGCAGAACCAGACTTTTACAGCTCTGAGGCAAAGCTTTCACATTCACACATAAATCAAAACTTATGGCTGCTTAGGAACATGTTAATTATACTACACACATACACACACACACACATACATACACACACACACACACATATTCACTCGCTGTCTGTGTGAACGCGTGTCACTGTGGTTGCGTATGTGTGTAGGCCTATATATACTGTGTACATGTGTGTGTGTGTGTGTGTATTTATGTATGTGTGTGTGTGTGTATGTATATACAGTATGTGTGTGTGTGTGTGTGTGTGTATGTGTATACAGTATGTGTGTGTGTATATACAGTATGTGTGTGTGTGTGTGTGTGTGTGCAGCAAGCCATACATCACCCACACCTCCTCCACCATTGTACGTACTACCAGTGACCAGAACTGACACAATGCAACCCTGTGGTCACACACACTCTCTCTCTCTCTCTCTCTCTCTCTCTCTCTCTCTCTCTCTCTCTCTCTCTCTCTCTCTCTCTCTCTCTCTCTCTCTCTCTCTCTCTCTCCACATACAGTACAATGCACCCCTCAGCTCAATTTCCTATTGAGGGCCTCCGTTTTCTATTGGTGGATTATTAAGAGCCTCGGCGTAGGGCGAACTATGATCTTTTGTGGTTGAGAGACGTCGTGCAGACAGACAGGACAGCCAGATAGCGAGATATTTATCAAGACGATTTTTCAAAGTTTGAACAGTACTGCATTCAATGGCACTGCTAGCTAGTCCATTCCACAAGTTTACCACTCGATTAAAAAATAAATGCTTCGCCTCATATGAATAAAAAGTCTTTCCATTAATCTTACGCCCATTTCTTCTAGTTTAATGCGAGTGCTCAATTTTGAAGTATTCGTTGAGATCCATATTGGCAACACCTTATATATATATACCGGTATATATATATAGAGAGAGAGAGAGAGAGAGAGGGGGGGGGGGGGAAGCGGCCCCCGTGGCATTAAAGTTAGCCATTGTGTCTTTAGAGAAAAATAGTGAGAGAGACATAATGAGAGAGAGAGTGAGTGAGTGGGTGGCTTCATACAGCTATGTCACCCTCACTCCCCCCCCCCCCCCCCTCTCTCTCTCTCTCTCTCTCTCTCTCTCTCTCTCTCTTCTATCCTTTCCTTCAACTTTCCTTTTCTATCGGATATGCCATCTCTACTAGAATTAAGTCCTGACCACCTCGTTTGGATTGTAAGGTCTGTGTGGCCAGTGTATCTATGTAAATCTATCTTTATCTCTATATATACTGTATAATTATATAGTATATATATATATATATATATGTGTGTGTGATAAATAAATGTCTTGTACTCGCTAGGAAAATGACACACGGACATGCAAGCTTTCGTCTGCATTCCAAGACATCTTCAGGCAGATAGAGAAGAAAGGATGGGAGTAAACAAAAAAAATGTCTAGTGAAGCCGGATTTCTTCATACACTGCGACACCTGGATGGGGGTAAACGTCTTAAAACAGAAGGCTGAATGGGGCCGAATGGATACAAGCCAGAGAAAGAGAGAAAAGGAGAATAAAAAGCAGGTAACCCCCCTTAAGGAGAGATGGTTCACTTTTTTGTCGATGTTTGCATGTATTCGTTATTTTTCTAGTTTCCTCCCTAGACCTCCATCAAATTTAAAAGAAAACATCCATTAGATCCCCCTTCTAGATTAAATTGTAAATTTTTCGGTAGAAAAATTTCCCGGCCGAAGGCCTGTTCTTTAATATTACAGGCTCACTATCGTTCGCCAGGGAAAAAATCGACACCTAAATAGCACGGAAGGTCTAAATATTGATGAAGAAATGGGGTGAAAGGTCTTAAAATCGACAAACTAATGGGACAAACATCTTAAATCTGAACATCTGAAAACTAATGGGGCTAAGAATGAGGGAGAAAGGAGATCATAAAAACCGGCCCATCGCCCATTAAGGGGAGATCTCCACTTGAGGGATTTTTTTCTTGACCCCTTTCTCCCTCATGTTTAGCCCCATTGCTTTTGATATTAGAAAACGTTTGCCCCATTAGTTTAGCGATTTTAAGAACTTTCACCCCATATTAAGACCTTTCGTGCAATTCAGGTGTCGATTTTATCCTGGCGAGCGATAGCGAGCTTGTAATTTAAGAGGAACCGGCCTTCGGCCGGGACATTTGTCTACCGAAAAATGTACAAATTTATCTTGAGAGGGACTCAAGGGGGTGTAATTTTAAGCTTGATGGAGGTCTAGGGAACAAACTAAATACCTCCCCTTAAGTCATCGCTTGGCTATAAAACACCAAGCATACTGCACACCTTTCCTGTCAAGCGAAGCGAGAGTTGCTTATAGTAAAAGAGGCGAGATTGTGGTTGACGAGGTGTGTGTGTGTGTGTATACAAAGGAGTACAAAGGAGTACAAAGGAAATCAAGCAACAACAGATCTAGTGACCCTTCTAGGCTGCTTGTCCTCCAAAACACTGAGGATCAAGTGTCCAAACAGTGGTTTAGAGTGGGTAAGGGAACATTGGAAAGGGAACTACTGCCCTGCCACTAACGTGGCAGGACTAGGAAGTTAGTAGGGGACATATGGGTTAGTAACTGAGGGGAGGATAAAGTTATTCATTTACAAACGCAGTCAGTCGCGGGTTTGATGCGAGATATTTGTCTAGGCGGAATTTAAATGAATCAACGGTGCTGCAGTCTATAACGTCTCGGGGAAGCCCATTCCACAAGTTGACAACTCGATTGAAGAAGAAATTCTTAGATTCGTGCGAGTTAACCCGTGGATTTACCAATAATTTTGAAACCGTTTCCCTGCGTGTAATTAGATTGGTCGATAGTGAAGTACTTACTACAGTTCATATTGTCGATGCCTTTGATGATTTTGAACACTTGAATTAAGTCGCCTCTTAATCTGCGCTGGGTTAAAGGAAATAGATTTAATTCTCTAAGACGCTCTTCGTATGGTTTGTTCTTTAGGCTAGGTATCATTTTGGTAACTCTACGTTGAACTCGTTCTAGCTTGTTTATATCTTTTTGGTAATAAGGGCACCAGGATTGAACGCAGTATTCCAGAAGAGGGCGGACTAAGGAATTGTAAAGGGTTAGGATAACTTCTTTGGATTTATGCTCAAATGACCTGCCTATAAAGCCAATTATTTTGTTTGCCTTCTTAACAACTTCTGAACATTGTTGACTCGGTTTAGGTTACTCGATATTGTTACTCCCAGATCAGTTTCTCTGTTTACATTCTTAAGCTGAGTGCCATTCATCGAATAGTTTGCTTTCTCATTTAGGTATCCGACATGTAGTACTTTACATTTATCCGCATTGAAACTCATTTGCCAAATTTGGGCCCAACATGACAATTTATCTAGATTGTGTTGCATATCGTCAACTTGTTCTTTTGAGAGTACGCTATTTGCAATTTTTGTATCGTCAGCAAATTTTGAGATTGTGCAGGTGAGACCCTCATCTATGTCGTTGATGTAAATTAGAAAGAGAATTGGTCCTAGTACCGATCCCTGGGGTACCCCGCTACTTACATTGGTCCATTTAGATGCCTTACCGTTTATGACTACCCTTTGCTTTCTGTTGCTGAGCCAATTTTCTATCCATTTCAACACACCGTCTTGTATTCCATGCGCTTTTAGTTTTAGCAGTAAACGTTTGTGGGGAACTTTGTCAAAGGCCTTTTGAAAATCAAGGTATATAATATCTACAGCTTTACTCTCATCGTAGAGGTTGAGGATATCGTGGAAGAAGTCTAAGAGGTGTGTGTGTGTGTGTGTGTGTGTGTAACAGAAAGAGTGTGTGTGTATGTTTGTAATAGAAAGAGCCGAGTGTGTGTGTAACAGGAAGAGTGTGTGTGTAGGTGTGTGTATATGTATATGCAGTCGCGTGTGCTCGTATGTGTAATTGTAAATATAACAATAACAATGGCGTATGCGAAGAATGTGAAGACTAATTTATGGAGGAAAACGGAGGTAATATGCATGTGTAGTGTGTGCATGTGTAGTGTGTGTGTGTGTGTGTGTATGCAGTAGCGCGTGTTCCTGTGTGTATTATAAATTGTAGATATAACATGATGAATTTAAACACTAATTTATGTAGAAAATCAGTGATAATAGGAATGTGTAGTGTGTGTGTTTACCTGTGTATATTATGTGTGTGCGTTTATATCGTATCGTGTGTGTGTGTGTGTGTGTAGCGTAGTTGTTTACATATGTTTTTTTTTATAATTATAATAGCGTGTGTTTGTAGGTGTGTGTTTTTGCTTGTGTCCATAGGTGTCCAAATATGTGTGTGTGTGTGTGTGTGTGTGTGCGCGTGTGTGCGTGTCGGAAGTTGAACATTACCAAGAAACGATGTGGCAATTTCCATTCATTCATTTGACGTGCTTCTCTCTCTCTCTCTCTCTCTCTCTCTCTTATGCTGTCCTTTTCTTTCAATTTTGTGTATTGCTTTCTTTACTAAAATTAAGGCCTGACCACCTCTTTTGAATTGAAAGGTCTGTGTGATGAGGGATGTAAAATATCACACACACATTGTTACGTATCTTGATCCTCAAGTGGTTAACTTGATGAATCTAGATAGCACAGAGATATATATTAAGGTATCAGTCAGCTGAAGGCAAAACAAAAGTAAAATCTAATAAAATAATTTCCTGTTGTTGCTTCCTTTCCTTTTGGATCTTAGGACTTAGTATCCTTTATTGACTGATACTCTTTAATTATAAAAATACTGAAACTAATTAAAGTCATGTAGTATTTATAAAGAATTATTATTTAACCGAAGCTTAGTAGGCTATGGTTATGAACCGAATAAGTTATAGCTAAAGAAGGACTATTAATTTTATAAAAAGTCTTGAAAGATAAATATTAAAGTAAGAATATTTCTGTCTCTTACCCTCCTTGAAATGAATATAGTTTTCTTATGTCCTTTTATTTATATTTAATGTAATTATTCTTGGTTCTTGTCTTACGTTAATAGTATTATATTATTATTATCATCAGGAGTAATATCAAAGTCACATAAAAAGTTAGATATATATTTAATAATTAGTTAAATTTATTCCTTAACCACGTAACATTGAGGTTTGATTATGAGTAAATAAAGTTACAGGATCGTTTCATAGATTCGATTCAGGTCTCACTCAAATAATATGAAAAGCAAAATATAATATTTTGAAGCAAAAGAATTCTCTTCAGCTTAGGAAATCACTAGAAGTAATATTAACACAGCCAGGTTAGTCTAAGGCGATATTACTAATACGAGACAATAGCATCACCGTACTAAGCACCATTAAGCAATGTAAGCTTAATTAAAAGAAAATGAAAGAACTCGTAAGTATTAATATAAAACAATAGTATTACTTTCATCATAACCCAATTACTTAAAGAGTTGCTTTAGTCCACAAGTTAGTCAACTAAAATAGTTAAGTACATAATAATAGCATTAACGTTAATTCCCAATCAAATAGTTAAGTACATAAATAGTAGCGTTAACGTTAATTCGCAATCAAATAGTTAAACACATAATAGTAGCGTTCACGTTAATTCCCAATTAAATACAAACACATAATAGTAGCGTTCACGTTAATTCCCAATTAAATAGTTAAACACATAATAGTAGCGTTCACGTTAATTCCCAATTAAATAGTTAGAACACATAATAGTAGTGTTCACGTTAATTCCCAATCAAATAGTTAAACACATTACACACATTAAACACATCACGTTAATTCCCAATCACATATCTCACTAACCAACATAACGTAAGTGTTTACACCGAACACACTTAACACACATTTATATAATCTGACTGACAGTCACAATCCCATTATAATACTTCACCCCGTCTTCCTCCAGCTGCAAGTTCACCTTCCCCAACTCCAAATGAGACTGATTTGAATGCCCACAACTCGGGTCTTATATACCAAACAATGATGGTGTAGGGACGAATCAGGAGGCGAGTGATGGTGCGCGCTCCAATCATAGCTCCTCGAATCACATAACAGGTGTGTCGTCCACTCACAGCTCCTGGCGTCGATCATACGTCATAGCATCGGTCATCGAGGTATGGGGCGAGCTGGTATGGGGCGAGATGGTTTGCCCACTCGCTCGTTCGCTCGCTAGTCTGCTTCACCACTTGGGTAGTTTGGCTCCTTGAACTCTAATTCTAACTCTTAAATTAACATACAGGGCTCCGTATGTCAGAACATGAACACACATCCCCATGGCGTAACTGATAGCGCGTCTGGCTCACAACCAGAAGGTCCCGGGTTCGAGACCCGGGCTGGGAAGAGACATTTGGGCAAGTCTCCTAACGGTGTAGCCTCTGTTCACCTAGCAGTATAAATAGGAACCTGGTATAAGTGGACGAAGTAGTGACGTCCCATCTGGGGTTGGTGATCGGTTAGAAGGTGAGATGGGTATCGTACTGGTCAACCTAAGCTACTGGTCAACCTAAGCCTTCGGGTGAGACTGGTACCGTAGTGAGAATGGTATCGTACAGATTAACCCTAAGCCTTCGTATCCAGATGTCGCCAATTGGCTAAAATACAGACTACACACACATCCACTCCAACGATACATAAAACATTTAACATGCATTTCACGCAATACATTCCCAGTTAAGGAGGCGCGATAATAATGAGCTTAGCTCGCATTGCGTGGATTCCCTTGACGAACAAGGTGAGTGAGGTACCCCACACAAAATATGCCACTCTCTCTCCACTCACACACACACACACACACACACACACACACACACACACACACACACACACACACACACAGTCACACACCTGCTATCTCTCCCACGGTCTCTCCACATCTCACCCCCCTCCCTCCCTCCCCCCCCCTTTCTCTTCTCACCCACCGATATATATATAAGAGGGATATTTTTTTTTATTTGTATATTTTTTTTTTCTCGGCAGTTGAATAAAAAGGAATTTGATGTTTCCCTCGGCATGTCTGTGGCGCCCAAGGTTTTCCGACGCCATTCTTGGGAGTTTTTCTTTTGGGGTTTTAGTTTTGTTATTTATTTGCACTGTATTTATGTTTATATGTTGTACCATTATACTGTATGTTGCCTACGCGCGCGCGCGCGCGCGTGCACACACACACACACACACACACACACACACACACACACACACACACACACCATACACCCACCCACACACACAACCCCACCCACACACCACACACACCACACACACACACCACACACACACACTCACACTCACTCTCTCTCACACACACACACACACACTCACTCTCTCTCTCTCTCTCTCTCTCTCTCTCTCTCTCTCTCTCTCTCTCTCAGTGCAATGTATCTTCTCTAAATGAAATAGCCTAAGTGTGATACGGATGTGTAAATACGGGTGCCTTAAGTATGTATGAAAAACATTTATATATAACTGTTAATGTGTATAAAGGTAATAATAAGGTGGTATTAGTAGTGACGTATAGGTATATCAATAAGGATATACTGTAACTATATAGGCTATCATATATTGGTGTCAATAAGGATATACTGTAACTATATAGGCTATCATATATTGGTGTCAATAAATAAGGTATATAGTTGTGTAATAAGAGGTAGAGTGAAGCTAAACGTAAGGGTATATGAATGTGTATATTACTGGGTTATTATATACTCTATATATATATATACTGTATATATATATATATATATATATATATATATATATATATATATATATATATATATATATATATATATATGTTTCTAGTCTCTCCCTAACATAAATAGGATAGAAGGCTGAGTGTCTTTTACTGCCGTGGTGTAATTGATTAAGCGTCGGCTATCGTTCTGATGGTCGATGGTTCGATCCCCACTGAGAGACTAGAAACATTTAGTGGCTCACGTGTATTTGTGATATATTCTCAATATTTGTAACTCTCATGCTTTGTGGGTAGTTGGTAGTTGTGGTTAACTTTCTTGGTTGTGGTTGTAATGCTTGTGGTTTTGTTTTTGTTGATGTTATAGTGAAGGCAGTTGTATCAATTAAATATACATTAATACGAATACATACTACTACTAC
>CM064537.1:18943793-19136815 GCA_032716605.1 Paralithodes platypus | reverse complement strand
CGAGAGTGTTGGGAGCAGAACACGTTTCTCAGGGGCCTTTTTGACTTCCTGACTAACCTTCTTCCTGGGAGAATACTACCCCCAGGGCGCCAATCACCGTCGGCTCCCGCGTATGTCTTTCCCGCGCTGGATCTCACGTCTCCATTTTTAAAAAACCATACAGTACTGTATTTTGCATAGTACAGCTCCCAAATACGTGAAACTTGCCAATCCGCGTCCAGGACTCTTAATTTTTCATTTTTATTTTTACATCTTTTCTGATGTTCTTTCTTGTTTCTATATTTTTCCTTAAAATCTATGATTTCATGCATTCTTCTCTCAGACACATTTACCTTACATTTCCCTACATTGACCTTTAACTTTCTCTTTTCACATACCCTGTCAAGTCAGTGACCACTCTCTGAAGTTCTTCCGCATTTTCCGCCAACAGGATTGCATCGTCCGCATATAAAGTCTATTAAGACGAGATATATCTGTAAGCCCCGCCCCTTTCCACCAGCGCCGTAGATTAATTAAAAGTTATCGTACAGCAATCTCCGACATATCACTAACTGCCTTACCACGAAGCTGGTAAGATCTCATAATAAAACAACGTTCGATGCGGGATAAAAGAAAGCATTAATACATGTAGATCTGCATTTATGTCATGCCAGACATAATTTTCCCTTTTACCATTATACTGATAAATGATTGTGTTATGGAAATATATTTCCAAACGGTAAAGAAAACTACAAAAATAAAATTAGACCAAGAATATATAGAAGTTTGGTTGAAAAATGTTTATACCACTGTATTCTTATCATTGATTTTTTCGGTAGCTATTGAAACCATTCAAGAAGAAAGTACCGTAAGTATTCTCAGACAGAAAATTATTGTCAATACCATGGTCACTTCAAATTGTATGGAAAGTATGGCAGAGTCGAGGTAGAAGATAATATATACAAAGATTTGCGAGCGCTTGGACTTCTATCTTTGTGTACTCGCCCTCCGTCTCGCAACCTTCCTTTCCTCCCATAACCCCCCCCCCCCAGGTCTCTCTCTCTCTTTCTCTCACTCAATGTTCAGTCAAGGACATTCTAGTATAAAATGTCCTTGGTACAGTGACAGTGGTTACAGTGTATGAACAGTAAGGTCAGTCAACATGCTACAGTCAATAATTATGTGACCCATTTAGCTGTCAATAATAAAAATACATGTAATTGGCTTGCTTTATTCTTGTAAATGTATTTGAATATGTAGACAATACTATTCATGGCTTGACTAAAAAGTTGGAGGCACCAGTAGGTCTGCCAGGGGTATGTGGAAGAGACGCCACACTACCCCTTCAGAAGACAGGCGGCAACTGAAGCTCGGTGCCCCCGCCCCCTGGCCGCGAGTCTCTTGAAAAGACACCGGCGATGCCAATGTAGCTACCTTCCTGCTAGATCTAGAAGTATTTACTTAAAGAAGGGAATGTAGGTATTGAAACGAGGCTCCAGTCTTGAATTATCTTCCTGACTTGATAATCTAGATGAGTTGATAGTTTTGAAAGCCATTCTTAACAAATATTTAAGATAAATATATATTTACTTTGATCTAGCACCAAAATGTTCGACCTAGCGATAAACATTATCGCTTTATTTTGAATCTTTGAGCCCTTTTTGGTCAATATTGTGGTATTATTCTAGCATTTTTAGGCATCCATTTACTATTTTGTAGCCTTCTAGCAACTTTTGTATACAGATTAAGCGGTATTTATTCTTTGATTTGGTAACCCTGCTAGGCTCCGCTATGTGATACAGGCATGCCAGCCGTATGATAACGGTTGGGGAAGGGGGCGGGGCTTACAGATATATCTTCCATGGTCTTCCCTCTGATTCCAGTCTAGCTCCTACACCCATTGATCCCACCCTACATTCTCTAATCACTCCATCCATGTATATATTGAACAACCAAGCTGACATGACACATCCCTGTCTTACTCCTACATTGACCTCAAAACTTTCACTTAACTTATCTCCTACCTTCACATTTGCCATTGCATTCCTATAAAAAGATTTTACTGCCATTAGCAACTTTCCTCCCACACTATATGCTGTTAACACATCCCACAGACCCTCCCAGTCTACTTTGTCGTAGGCTTTTTCATGATTACAAAGCTTGTAATCATAATCGTTATCAATTACTTTCAGGTTTTCTGTACCAGTAATCATAATTGTAATCATAATCTTAAAATAAGGGTGTAACTCGTTCGTCTCCTGTGCTGTTACTGATTTCCTCGTCTCTTTCTCTGGGGTGTTCACCTGGGCTTCTGTTTCGGCCGGCGCATTCTGCACCAGCCATCGCAATCTCTGCAGGGCCTGGAGAGTTCCGGGGGTATCTTCTTCTCTTGGGGAGTTGGGGAATGGTGTGGGGTTTAGGCAGGCTTCTTCCTGGTAGGCATGGAATTATGGCAGGACAGGGGCAGGCCTCCTCCTCTTACAGTATATCATCCAACGTTCATGATTAACCCCCTCACCACGGAAGGGCTCTTGAACGCCCATAAAAAAGCATATAACAGCTGCCCGGAAGGGCTCTTGAACGCCCAGTGGTTGAAAGCCTGTTAGCTTCGTGTGCGAGGCGTCGGTCCGACGCATGTAAATAACAGCCGGCTGGACCGACGCCCCGCATCTCCGGCCACAAGAAGGAGAGCGTCGCTTGTTCGTGTGTGTCTGTATGTTGTTGTTAAGTATCGAAAAGTAGTGTAAAGTGGCTGTTTTGGCCATAAAGTTATCTCCAATGAAATCATCATCACAGCTCAACCAGTTGACTTAGAGAGCTCTACTTAATGCCATTCTATAGGTAAATAACACAGCTACGCTTGGGGATGCGCGGGAATGCGGGAAGCAGTCAGATTAACACATATACGGTAGCCTAGCCTAGACGTTTTTCGGCCAAAACACCCGGTTTCGAGGAATATATATATAATACATAGCCGGGGCTGGAGGGTTAAAGGCCGGGAATGGGAATGCCGAAATGTCGGGTAATGGGAATGCCGGGTAATGGACTCGGGGAGTGCAGATCTATTACGTCTCGCTCAATTGGGGGACTTGAGGAATGTAGATCGATCAAGTCTTTTTCGCTTGGGGGACTAGTGCACGAGGAGGGGCTGTGGAAGGCTGCCTTACTGCGGAGGAGGTGGGACCGTGGGAACTCTCTTCTGAATACCTGCTTGTTTTTCGTCTCGGCCTTTTATCACCTCTGTTTTCTGTGGTAACACCCTCTCGGTTTGTCTACCAATTACATACCTCTGGGGTGTGTCTTGAGAGCTGGCTCCTCCCATTTCTTTGGTCATGTCCTTGTCGAGCCCTGACGCTGCTGGTTTCTTTCCTGTGTGCCGGGGGTTGCCTCTACCTTGATGTCCATAAGGAGGAGATTTTGCTTCCCTTGTATCTGTGCATCAAATTCTCTATTTCATTTATCGAAGCCCCAACAGACATGAACATAACAGGCTTATAAAAATTCCGCCTGTTATCTAACGACCTCCATACTTGGGTAGTGCACTAGGCAACTCAAGGTTCGACAAGACACGAAACTCCCAGACACACCAGTGACCGCCATGGTCTGTCCGGCGATGGCCAAGAGGGGTGAGGTGAGGGAATGAGGACAAGCATGTAAGAGACACCGCGAGGGTGAAAGCAGTAGTGACTTGGAGGACGATGCCCTACTCCTACAACACCGCCACGTGTTTGCCAGGGGTGCATGTACACGTATTGATAGCATTTTAAAACAATTCTGTAACCCCCTTAATAATCGTCAATCTGCCGCATAGGGATATCCCTTTCAATGCCAATACTAGCATGTTATAGGTTAACTCCTCACTCGATACTCCGTCTCTGAGGTGACCCCACCAATTGAGCAGGGCTATACCCAGGAGAGGCCTCAAAGGCATGTGGTAACGAGTTGCTGGAACTCCTGTTTCATTTGTCTGGCTTCCCTCACTGGTTCTGTTTGTCTCACTTACACAGAGTAATCCAGTTAGCTCTCACAAACACCTCATTCATAACAATAAAAAGAAAAACAAATGAAAATACAGTAGTGAATATCACTCTTTCAACTTTGGGGAAGACAATTGTTACAGACAGCTTTGCTTTTCGTCTTCTTCATACACATTGAAAAAAATCTATCTCGCCATTCTCTTCTCATTCTTTTCCATTCAATTAACCCCTAAGGCCGGGTGACGCTATATGGTGTCAATAGAGTTAATGGGCAGCACCCCGGGTGTCGCTATATGGCGTCACCATGTTTCACACAAAGCAATAACATTTTCCATGGTGCAATCTCGGCCCTATCGGCCTTGTGATGAAATAAGGTCCATCCCCAGACCCCCCACACATATCCATGTTTCCATCTTTAAGTTCTCCCATCATACACTCTCTCTTAACCCTCTGAGTTCGGATGCCCTTGCTGAAGTCTATAGAAGTCTTCCCCGTGGGATGCGGATGGCCTTCGTGAAGCCTAAGGGCTATTATATGGCTTAAAACCACTTAAAACTGCATTAGAGAAAGCTTTGTTGTCTTCGCGACAGAGAGAGAGAGATTCACTTTACCGTCAGCCGGAAACCGACTACCGGTATACTTGTTCAGGCATTCAAGCTTTTGCTTTGAATTTATTCAGGGCAAAACGTGATTATAATTAGAATTTTAACTATACCTCATCATTAGAATATTTAAAGTTAAGTATGTCAATAAATACCCTTTACCTCTTCATTCTCTCCATACGTCCAACAGGCCATGGGCCAGATCCAGAAATTTGACAGATTGGTACAATGGTGAGGGAGCCAATTTAAGTATAAGCTCCAGAAAAAACCCAGCTATCAATTAATGTAGATAATCATTGACAAGGGTTATCACATCGAAATATCATATATTTTGAACAAATCCTTTTAGTATATAATTACACTTATCAAAACTGACTAGTGATACCAATTTTCTATCTGGCTCATGGACTACAAGCTACCTGTGCTTTCCAATTGCACTCCTTTTCCTAATTGTTCTGTCTCTCATCATCCTATTATAGCATATCTTAGCATCTCCTCTATTCATTATATCTCAAAGCAGTGCAATCAAGCCACTAAATTAATATAAACCTTTGCTGGCAATATTTATATCCAGCACCAAACCTATTCATGCTTTCCTCATGTTAGTGAAGCAGGGATGTAACCCTCTAAAATTCTAACATCCACATAAAACTCTTGTTAACCCCTTCTATACCGGAGACGTCTTTTGTATTTGATTTCAGCTACATTTAGATGATTTTATGAGTGGAAGCTGCCTATACTGCTGTTTGCGGATGATACAGTTCTGATGAGCGATAATGAATGGGAGTTGCAGGGTCTGGTAAATGAGTTTGGAACAGTGTGCGAAAAATGGAATTTGAAGGTAAATACGGGGAAGAGCAAGGTTATGGTCTTCGAAAGGGGTGAAGTCACAGAGTGTGAGGTGAAGTTGAATGGTCAGACTATGGAGATCGTCAGCTCTTTTAAGTATCTGGGCAGTGTGTTGAGTAAAGATGGGACTATGGATGAAGAAGTGCGGGAGAGGGTGCAACAGGGTAAGAGGGTTGTAGGAACGTTGAAAGCAGTAACAAGAAATAGGGTGGTCAGTATGGAAGTGAAGAAGTACCTTGCATGACAGTGTGGTAATCCCGACACTAACTTACGGAAGCGAAGCATGGACGTTCGGGAAGAGACTCAGACCAAGAGTGAGAGCGGTGGAAATGAGTTACATGGAGGGATAGACAGACGAATGAGGAAGTAAGGAGGAGGTGTGGTGTGAAGGTAGATGTGCTGGAAAGTGTGAAAAGGAACAACTTGAGATGGTTCGGCCATATGGAACGTATGGAAAGCGAGAGAATGACTAAGAGGGTGTACGAGAGCGAGGTGGAAGGACAGAGAGGGAGAGGTGTACCGAAGGAGAGGTGGAAGGATGAAGTGAGGAAGTATATGGATGAAGGCGGTGCTGGTTGGGAGGAGGGGCGTCGACTGACTGGGGACAGAGGTACATGGGAGCGGTTCGTTCGTGGCCACCCCTTCGGGGATCACAGCGTCAGGCAATAGATAGATAGATAGCACATGACCCGCATTGATCCTAACAATATCATCTAAAGATACTGGTAATAGAATTCATCCACATATTCCAGGGTTTATGGCCCTGTATCTTATCTAATCTATATACTGTAGGCTACATATACCGGTACACACAGTCATCCTTATAAGTATGAGATGTTACAAGTTCATCCAAACATTCAAAGGTCACTTGCCCTTATCTTGTCTAATCTTTATTTATATACTGTACACCCAGTCATCCTTACTAGTATAAAATATTACAAGTTAACTATACTCTGTCCATGTCAACCAGGCCAGAAATTTCATCCCACGTTATTTCCTGACACTTACTTGTAGAATAAGAAACTACTACATCTCTGTTCCATGTTGTTGTTGTTGTTGTTGTTGTTGGCGCCTTCTCCTATCCAGGAGTTCATCTTTCAATTGATATTTTTGTTGTTATCATTATTCCTCCCCTTATTAATTGTTAATTGTTTTTCTCATATTTATTATTATAGCTCTCCTTTTCAAAACTGATCTTACAGTCTCTGCTACCACTTTCAGTTTATTCTGCTTTAGTATTTCATTTTAACTTTCTCTGCCTCTTAAATATCTGGTCAGGTCTGCATATGCTTTGGAAGTGAACACATGCATTTTATATTTATTATCTATTAGACATAAGTCGCACTTCAGGTTTGAGTTCATATTTGTTTTTAAAATTATCTTTTACTTCTATCACTCTTGATCTTAACATAAATATGGTTCTAACATTTTCAAAACTTATGGGAGCCCACCTCGCTTTTTTTCTTTCTCTCCCTCTCTCTTTGGCTTGTATCCATTCGGCCCCATTCAGCCTACTGTTTTAAGACGTTTACCCCGATGCAAGTGTCAATATTTTCCTGGCGAGCGGTAACGAGCCAGCATATATATATTTTTGTTTTGACAGCAAGCTTAATTTGTAAACAAATTTATAGAAAAATTTCTCCGGCAAAGCCGGATTTCTCCATACAATGTTGGCTCGTTATCGCTCGCCAGGAAGAAATCGACACCTGGATGGGGATAAATGTCTTAAAACAGTTGGCTGAATGGGGCCGAATGGATACAAGCCAGGGAAAGAGAGAAAAGGAGAGAAAGATAAAAAAAAAGCGAAGTGGACCCCCTTAAGCGAACCATGTAATTATCTGGCATACTTTGTGCCACTGCTTCTTTGGTTTTACTTATATTAATCAAGTCTTCCAATATATATTATTTGCACTTTATCTATTACCACTTGTTTTGCTTCAGTTTCACTCATTCTTCCCAGATTTTCCGTTATACTGTAGTTAGTTCTTTTGCATTTACAGTCAGGACCCCCAATTCGCGAGAATAGGGGTGACAGGAGGCATCGCGTATTGTGAATTCGTGTGTTGTGGAACTAACTTTAAATGGGAATAATTAGATTGGGTGACATCTCTCAATTATGGCCTATTTTCGACATTTTTGGCCCTATTTTCGACATTTTTGGCTCTACAGTACAGTCTATATCTTATATATAAGAACAACAATGAATAAAAATATGAAACCTTACCTTAAAATTAGTAGTAGATAGGCTAGGACTAGGACCGTAGGACTTCACGATTTTCTCCAACTTCTCCCTCCCTGACCAAATCGTACGAACAGTTTACTCTGACAAGCCTATTGCACAGTTTCCTTCTCCTTTTTTCTTGCGATCCAACACTTCCACCTTCATTTTGTGTGTTATCTTCTTATATTGGCGTGGCATGGCGAAAAAAGTGGCAGGCACTACAAACGTTTGGTCACTCCGCACGGCTATGAGCGCTTGAGCGGGACTGTGGGAGGGAGGGAGGGAGGGTAAGCGGGAGGGAAGGCAGGCGTATGCCCGTCTTCTTCTCTTTTCGGAGCTACGCCTGGGCCTCGCGAAACGTAGACGTGCTCGCGTATCAAGCGGGAATAGCGGATTTGGCCCCTTCTTAGCTCTCGATTCGTGTATTGTGGTACCACCTCGCGTAATTAATGTTTAATTAATTAATGTTATTTTCGAGGGGTAACTCGTGTATTAGGGTTTTCGCGCATTGTGAAATCGTGTATTGGGGGTCCTGACTGTATCTTGTATCGTCCCAGTTTTGGTTTGTTTATTTTGCAAGTTTTACATTATAATACTGTATTTTTCTTTGTGATTTTGTATTTCTTTCTTGTATTCTTTTTATTGTTTTCACAGAATGTTTTCATTTTGATCTTGATTGCATCTTCTTCTCGTTTGTTCAAATTTATGTAAAATTCCATCTTTCTTTGGTTTATACTATGTTCAGTTTAAATTCCCTTAGTTTCATAAAGTAAAGCACATTTTGGGGTCGTTCTAGGGACCTTTAATAGTTTAGTTATATACTGTGTTTGTATATTATATATTTATTTTAACTACATTCTTTCATTTGTTTCATATTTCAGCTCCACTTAATATCAAAGGTGTTACACACGTATCCTATAAGCTTAATCCCACTTGTATCCTATTTTCCTCATTTCTCTTTTAATTATACAGTACTGTACATTCATATGCTACTATTTTTATCTTGTTTATTCTCTTTTCAACATCATCTTTGTGTTTTCCTTGTGCCTGTATAATCTTTCTAAGTATTTGTGCAATGTGTATTCTTGTATACCGTATCTTTCCCATTGATTTCTAGTTACTGTATATGCTTTTTCCTACAAGTGATGTTTGTCTTGTTTTCTGTTCATTCATTTTTATAATAATAACCAATCGCATCCTTACAGGGATACTTTAAACCTTTGTGACCATCCGGAGTGTTTAGAAACCTCTGCCGTTGTCTTTGAGTGAGTTGTGGGCAGAAAACTAATTTTGGAGAGGTAATTATGAGATTAAGATAATTCTACAGTATTTATGAATACTAAACGGCAAACCCCCGGACCTGAAAGGGTTAAGTTTTTTAAATACTGTACTTCAGTATTTACCTTTGTCCTTCACTTTGTCCTTTGTCTTTCACTTCACTAAATTCCAAGAATTCAAAACATTAAAAAAAACTCAAGTCATGGTGTCTTTCTGAAGTTTAACTGTTTAAGTTTCTCACTTTCTCAGTTTCTGTTATTCTTTATGTCATATCAATGAATCAAATGTCAATGATATGATATGATTGATATCATTGCAAATGTCAATGATATGATATGATTGATATCATTGTGAGTTTGTGACATTGTGACTGTCCATTGATATCTATGATATGACATAAAGAATTACAGAAACTGTCCAAACTGAGAAACTTAAACAGTTAAACTTATCAAGCTAACATTCTAACAAGCCTAACAATACAATAACAACAATACAACATGATTACATTGATTAGTATTTACTATTTAGTTGATTACATGATTAAATTAATAATAATTGAATATGATATGATTAATT
Organism: Paralithodes platypus; assembly: GCA_032716605.1. NCBI lineage: Eukaryota > Metazoa > Arthropoda > Malacostraca > Decapoda > Lithodidae > Paralithodes > Paralithodes platypus. The sequence continues at coordinate 19,127,333 of CM064537.1, read as the reverse complement.
GATTATACAGTATTATGATTATTGGACCCGTCCAAGCTGTCCACAGACACTCAGACAGTCAGACAGGCTCGGGCTATACCACTGCCAGACTTACCCTTAGGCCCCTTCGTAAGCTGTAACTTGCCCATAAGGTTTACTTTGCGTTAGCAAAAGCCAAAAAACAAAAAATAACAAGTTAACAACTGTAACACTGTCAGTCTGTCACTATCATAGTATCACTGTATCACAGTTCACTAACACCGTGGGTAACACCGTACGAACGGTACGATGACTGTACATGATAATGACGTTCTTGTACCTGTTGTTGACAGGAAAAATCGCCTCCGGAGCGCCAGAAAGGAGCGCGAATTTCTAGCTGCGCTCCCCGCCTGCACTCCGATTTCAGAATTTTGCCGCTCCTCGCTCCGCGCTCCTCTATATTGGTAATGCGCACCGGATCGCAGAGCGCAGAGCGCCAAATGGCGCGCACCTGCCCACCTCTGCTCAACTCATTATTTCCTACTCTAACACACACTCTACTCTCTTCATATAAACTCTTAACTGCTACTTCAATCACACATGAAAAAAAAAAAAAAAATTGACTCTGGCAGAGACACTTGTCTTTTGTCTCAAAAAAAAAAATAAACAAAATAAAATAAAAAGGCTGGGTGAAACAACGCAAGTCCGTGAACGCGCACGGAGCTGCACCAAGGAAGACATCTTGAATCGTAAAACCTGACGAGAGGTACTGTATCTCTCTGAACAGGGCTACTTCCACCGAGCACCGCCATTAGGACATGAAAATGGAACTGTATTTTGTGTGGAGCACTCGGTCCTTAAATTTATGTATGTACTGTATGTACAGTATGTATGCACGTGGAAAATCGCAGAAGGTTTAGTACCAAACCTAAATACTCCGATAGTCATGAAATTCAGTGGTAGGAGAGGCTGGGAATGCGAAATCCCCCGGATGAATAACAGGGGTGCTATGGGCTCTCTGCGAGAGGGCTGGTTATCACACAGAGGCCCACGTCTCTTCAACAAACTCCCACGGCGAGTAAGAGACATGAGGGACGTCTCGTTAGACAACTTCAAGAGAGCCCTCGATGTCGAACTGCAAAAAGTGCCAGACGAGCCCATCCTCGCGAGGGAGCGAGCTGTCGCTTCAAACAGTCTACTGCACCAAAATCACCACCCATAACGAGGGGCGCCGCGCTCCTTGGTGCCGCTAGAAGAGTGGCGAACACATCAAAAGTATCAAAAGTAAGTATAAGTATAAGTATGTGCCTGAGTATATACAGTACATACATACAATGTACAGTACTGTATGTACTCAAGGGGTTACGAGTTAAGGAATAAATGCTTTGAAACAAAAAACATAATCTCTACATACCGCCACAATTTGTGCAGTGGCCTCGTTGTTGGACCCAAGGTTAATAGAATCGGTGAAATCAGAGATCTTCTCCCAGTTGTCCCGGACGGCCTCTGGTGTACGGCCCCTCGGTACGACTATCACGACACATCACACCTTCAGTGCTCTCCCAACGGACTGTTACAGTGTAGAAGGCAGAATATTAGTAGTTAATTCAAACTCTTTCCTATTAAATTACAGTACCATAAATCTACCTAACATCGGACAACGTCCAAATTTTGGACATTTCGCGAAAAAATTTACAGTACAGTACATGTACTGTCATTCGTCAAGGTTATGGTTCAATATATGCAAAAAATTATGATTTCGGTAGTTAGGTTAATCTTTAATCCTTCCTGCCCGGTTGTCATTTTAAAATGACACCGCGGCAGATGGGCAGGAGCCCGGGTGTCATTTTAAAATCCGTAAGCTTGAAAGCCTATTAAGCCTGGTGAGTTATCTGCTCAACAGGTGGCGTTGTGTGTGTGTAAGTGTGAGAGTCCGAGTGTAGGGGGTGAGACAGTGAAGCATGGGAACGAGGTGGCTTCAGAGATGGGGTCGTTTCGGGCCATGAGTGAGCACCGTGCCTCATGTGAAGGCAAGATGGCAGGTGCTCGTTGTACTCTACGTGCTTCACATGTCTCACTCCCTAGACTGGAACAAGACTCACGGGCTTCACTGTTCATTGTAAAGCGGTGAATGTTAAGGCTCTCAGCCTATGCCCGAGAGGAAGTAAGTTGGAATATATAAAAAAAAAAAAAAAAAACGTGTTTTGAAAGCTGTGCGTCCGACGCATGTAAACAAAGCCTGTCTTTGCGACACCGCACCTCCGAAAACAAGGAGACGTCGGATCAATGTTGTTGCTGTATGCTATGACGAAATTAGTGTCTGCAAATGTCCGATATTGCTAACATCGCATCGAATCTTTCTCCACGGAAATTATCATCACAACTGAACCAGTTGACCTAAAGAGCTCTACTCAACGCCAGTTTACAGATATGAAACAGGACTACGTTTTGAGATGTGTGCGAATTCTCTAGCAGTTAAAATAACAAAGATACGGCTAGCCTAATACGACGTTTTTCGGCCAGATCGCAAGGATCTCAATAATGTCCTTAGGATGGCGAGCCCAGGCAAGAAGGGTTAAAGATTATTATGTAAAACTCCTATGGAACTACAGTAGAGTCTCGCCAATAACGACTTCTAAAATAACGTTTACGGCAATATAGGCAAGTCAGAATAGTTACCCACTTTCTAAAATAACGTTCGGATTAATTTAAATAACGGTTATTTCGCGGGATATAACCAGGCTAACCTTCGAGAGCGTTTGTTTTCCCGCTATATTGATGACATCGTCAAGGCGCTCCCACCCTCCACCCCTGCTCAGACACTCACAAGTTCCCGCGCTCCCCTAGTCTAAGGTGTTCCTCCTGCTATTGTGTGTGATTTTCGCCTCTATCACCTGTGGTTATAAGGGTTGGTGGTCTGAAAATGGCTTCGGCTTTACCTGGGGGACTGGTGGTGGCGGTGGTGGAACATCTGTCACCAGGACACCCGGGAAATTCTAATTTGGCTAGCAAAAGAGATCTCAAATCAAAACAACAAAGATGACGTAAGAAACAACATAAGAAACGGGCATACTCGGTCAAGGATCAAAAAAACATTGTTGAAATGATCGAAAGTGGTGCACGGAACATTGAAATGTTCCAAAATTATACGAAAGACCGGAGTGGCGACGAGACCAGTGAGAGGGCAGAGGGTACGCCGCATTAGCCTCCCAGCTTACGCTTTGGAACAACAATCATCACACCAAGCACCTCATTAACTCCTTTAAGGTGAGTTATATAATTCTCATGTCATTTTAATAACAAAAATTATTGTTTTATCTAAAGGAAATAGCGATATGAGAGCATTTATACTTAGGAACAAAATGTGTGAAAATCCAGGGGTGACTGCACTAATTTACGCTTTATACGTGTATTTTATACTCATGCAAATAACGTTTTCAGTAATAACAGCGTTTTCAGGCACCAATTAGATGTTATTGGCGAGACTCTACTGTAGGTTGAATATGTGTGGGTGAAAACAAAATAATGAATAGGATGGAAAAAAGAAACTTCTTTGTAACCCTGCAAAACTTTCTTTACACAGGACAATCAATTGTAGTTGTAAGAACTTGAATAGTATGATAATATAGAGAAAATAAACTATTTTGCAAACTATTCATACACAATCTACTTATGACTCTAATATTGAGTATTTATATGTTATACACTAATTATTCCAAATACCGGACTAATAAATGACTTGATTCAAACTACTGTACCAACATTCATAATTATATATAATCTATATTTTATTAATTTCACCACAACACCAAACACCCCCAATGAAATTAATTAAAGTATATATGATATAAATAAGTGAAAACAATTTTGTTAAGTTCATAAAGGACAAGCTTGGTAAGAGTGAAAGAATATTTCTGATTGGGGATATGAATGGGAAGGTGGGTAACAGTAAAGTAGATCGGGTTGTAGGAGGGTGGGGTGTACCTTCAGAGGTAGATGGAAATGGCAGTGCACTTGTGGACATATGTGTCAGGAGGAGACTGTTGATAGCCAACACTTTCTTCTGACACAGAATGATACACATGTGCACATGGAAAGTAGGGTGGAGGAGGGAGTGAGCTCTAGACAGTGGAACAAAAGGCACTAATTGATTATGTATGTAAGGATGAACAAATGAAGAATTTAGTGATAGATGCTAGATTATATAGGGGTATTGGGGGGTGTTTGACCATTATGTAGTAGTAGCTATAATTAGGAAACAGAAGTGGGTGAAGAGAGCTAGAGTAGGGCGGGAGGGAGGTGGAGTGGTGAAGAGGGTGGAAAGGTTACAGGAGGAGGAATTCAGGGAGGAGTTCAATCTTACAATATTATCTTACAGTACTTTACAGTAGTTCAAGAGAGCAGTAGAAAGACGATTAGGTAGGTTCGACTTGAAAGGCATGGAGGAAGTAGAGCAAAGTGTTTAACCCCTTCAGTACCGGTGTCGTACTTTTAACTTTACTCAGGCCGATTTTTTCAGTTTAAATAGGGCCTCTAGCAATTAACAGGCTTCGAACTATCTTACTTAACAATTTTTACTACCACAGATTCTTCTTAAACTGAACATCGTCTAAATACAGTATACAGTAGCTAGAATAAAATTGAAAATACGTCGTCGGTACAGAAGGGGTTACGGAAGAGATGTGTGTAGCATATGAGGAGGTATGTGGAGTTAGGAGAAGAGTGAAAGGAACAGCTTGGTGGACTAAAGAGATGAAACTAGCAGTTGAAAAAAGAAGAAAGCGTATAGAGAGTGGTTAGGTAGTAGATGGAATGAAGATTTGGAGACATAATAGGGAAAGGTACTTGGAGAAAAAGAGAGTAGTGAAGGAAAGTAAGAGGAGAGTATATGAGGAATTTGGAAGGAATTTAAGCGTAAAGTGAAGGGAGTGTAAGAAAATGTTCTGGAAAGAGGTTAAGAAAGTTAGGGAGGGTAGCAAGGGGAGCACTTCAATGAATTGTTAAACATAGGGAATGAAACGCCAGCAAACATAGTTGGATGGGGTATGGCAGGGAGAAGAGAAGTAGTGGAGGAACTATCACGACACTTAACACCTTCATTGTTCTCCCAACAGAGTGTCAAGGGGTAAATGGCAAGACAATATTATATTAACTTATAGTTAATACAACTTCTCTTCTATTAAGTTTCTCACACCACCTTGTGCTTTAAACACCATTACTGTAGTGTATACTCACACTTGCTATACCATCCCCCGCCGGCCAGATAGAGTCCCCCATTGTCTTCACAGTCCTGGTGACACAGCCACGTTACCAGTGGGGCCACCAACTCCGGCTTAAACTCATCAAACAGATCTGTAAAGTCATTGCAGAATGTTGGTCAGTGTGAAAACCCGTCAAGAAAATAAAAAATTATATATTATAATCTAAAACTTGCAAATAAACAAACCAAAACTAGGACGACACAAGATAAACACAAAGGAACTAATCAAAATCGCTATGTGGAAATAATGCTTAATAAAATAAATTTTGAAATAAAAGAACATAATCCACTATATCTAGCTCTTACAGTCCAGGTATATAATATATTACTAAGTACATACAGCTTGTAGATTGTTAACTGTGCATAAAACTTCAACTAACATACTTGTTATCTAATTTGCATGTACAGGGACTCCTCACTTAACCCTTAACCCTTGTCTAGCAGGGTGTTTTGGGCTCATTTGGGCATATTCAGGCCCTCCTGCATGATAAATCAAGCATCTGCATGAAAAAAAATTATTTAGCAAAAAACTAGACACTAAAAGCTTCAAAATGAGACCAGAACGAGCTACGTAGCACTCGTGGTTCTCTTGTAGTGGTGCCACGAACATGGAAGTTTAGCATATATCGGTATATTTTTCCCAGCTATGCTCACTACTGGCTACACTGCCGGCCTCTCGAGAACACAGGGAACATGAGTTAATGGGCGGCGGTAAGCCCTGGGAGTCGGCTGTCTGGCCCGCTGCTCTCCCGGCCATTTGCACTCGATTTTAACCCTTTAAAAGCCTTAATAATGCTCCTAACTTGCTGCAAATTGGTGCACGACTTAAGTCGAGCGCCGCTCTTTAAGGGTTAAAGAGTGGCCAACGTACCCATGTATTTCATTCAAATCAATGGAACACTGCGGGCGACGTACCCATATGATTAGTATTTCCCGCGTAAAAACAGGTTTGACAACCGAAGAGAGGAAAACCTAATACAGTAAACTTCCGTTAATCCGAAGGGCAGCGGACCGGCCCTCGTTCAGATTAGTGGATTTTTCGGATTATCGGACTTTACCCCTATGAACCTGTGTATGACGAAAACATTGAGGCATTAGGCCACCCAAATGACACAATGGTGCACACACACATATCATATGTTCATGAAATCACTTCAAAAGTTTACCATAGTCATTGTAGCCTATTACCTACTTCAAAACATTCAGATTAATGGTCAAAGGAATCTGCTGATATAAACGTCTTCTTCTTCTTCCGTCTACTAGCGAGTTTGTCTTGCTCTTGAAGATCAGATCAGATGTGGTTCGGGAAGTAATGCCTTAACAACGGCACTTCCCTGAGAGGTTCTTGTAATTTTCATTTTGTGATTTTCCTTTTGTGACGTGCTCTGTTATATTATATTGTATTGAAAGCACCCTTGTCTTGTTGTCTTGAAAGCACCCTTGGGACGCTCCGATCACTGAACTATAAATAGTAGCGTATCGGAACGTCCAAAGGTGCGTTTTCAAGCTCAAGACTAATACGTCCAAAGGTGCGTTTTCAAGCTCAAGACTGAATGCGCTTGCAGAAAATGCGGTACAAGCCAGTAGCGCATCGGAGCGTCCCAAGGATGCATTCAAGAGCAAAACAAACTCTCTAGCAGACGATGTGGAAGAAGAAGAAGAAGTAGGTGTTTACGTTTATATCAGTAGCTTCCTTTGACCATTAATCTGAATGTTTTGAAGTAGGTAATAAATAGGCTACAATGACAATGGTAAACTTTTAAAGTGAATTCATGAACATATGATATGTGTGTGCTCCATTATGTGTCATTTGAGTGGACTAATGCCTCAAAAAGGGGACTTTGGGACTTCTTGAAATTCGGACCATCGGGTGAATTAGGATTTGGCCTCAAATTGAAAAATTCGGACTATTGGGAGATTCGAATCATCGGTTGTCGGATTAACGGACTTTTACTGTAGTTTCATTATTCCACTGTTCATTAAATAGGAAACAAAATTCACGTAATATTGCTATACTCATTATTAACCCAGTGAGACCCAGCGTCGCACGTGATGCGTCGGCAGTGTTTGATCACCAACTCCCAGCGACGCATCACGTGCGTCCGACATATAAAAAACACTTACGTGGCTCGTAAGGTAGGAAATGGCGGGAGAATAGGAGGGGGAGGTACCGTAGTGTGTGTGGGAGCCGGGCCAGTAGGTGTGAGCGGGCCGAGACAGCCGCGCGGCTGGTGGTGGTGGGCTTAGTGGGGATACTTTACACCCTTAGTTCACCGCCACTTTGAACCTTCATTACTCCGGTCGTATGGGAGCTAGAGGCTTGAGATTTATGTGAGACACTCCTTAGGATGTATGCCGTACAATGCCATACTCAGTTTTTACCCTAGTGCTCCCGGGCGGGTGGTCATGCGGGGGAGACTAACTTTCGAACCCCCCCCCCCCCCCAAATGACCGAAATGATTTTTTTTTTCATTTCTCACCATTCTCTTCCATTTTGGCTCAAAAAAAAATTTGAGGCTTCCCCCCCCCCCCCAAATGTCCGAGGTGATTTTTTTTTTTTTTTTCATTTCTCATCCTTGTCTTCCATTTTAGCAAACAAAAAAAAAAGAAGTGAAAATGGCTTGGGACTGGGGTGAACAAAATATTATAACTAGCCGGGGCTCAACGGGTTAAGTTGTATATCACACAAGAATTGTTCAAAATTACAAAAATAATAATACAAAAAACACAATTGCTTCATTTGCAGTGGCTTCATTTAAAATCTCAATTTTCAGGAACGCAATTTCAATTTTAAGTGAGGAATTAGTGTATAGCTTATACAGTACTGTACTAGAAACTAGAAGACACAAAAGTAATATACGATAACCCTCTATTGATAAGTGTAATAACAAGTAGGTAATTAATCATTCCAACAATACCAGCTTCTACTCACCAGGCGGCATGATCCCCTCAGTCATACGTGTACCACCAAAGGGAGCAATGGTGTTACAGTGGATGTTGTACTTATTGCCCTCTATAGCCACAGTGTTACTCAGACCCAGCAGACCCAACTTGGCCGCACTGTGGAGGAATACAAGCAGTACATACAGTATACCGGTATATATAACAAAAATTCTAACCTATCACACATACTGTATCTTGCATATAGTGAAATCAAACGAAGAGTAATAAACACAGACATCTCAAAATCATCTAACTCATATTAGGCAATTAGGTAAATACACCTACAGTACTTTGATAACAAATGCAGATACAATTGCTTACATAAAACAACCTTTCCATTTCTTCACTGACTGACCTGTAGTTAGCCTGTCCGAAGTTACCGAAGATGCCAGAGGTGGAGGCAGTCATGATGATGCGACCGTAACCTTGTTTCTTCATCACCGGGAAGGCTGCTCGGGTGACCAAGAACGATCCACGCAGGTGGACCCGGTGAACCAGGTCTGAGGGCAGGAAGAAGGTCAAGGCATATAGTCTGTACCCAACAAACACAATTTATTTTTTCAGAGGACATCACGCGTGTTGGATTTTGTGCATGTAAATATTATGTAAACACTATGCTTGGTTCCAAGCCAAACCTCAAAGTCGTCCTTTCTTATACAGTATAATTATTGCCAATTTATGCCCTCATTATGCTATATACTTATGTCATTAGTACTTTATGACTTCAGACTTCCCATTTTTTATGAACAAAAATCATTATTGTTTGGGTTCTTATTAATTTGTGGATAATTTCTAATGCAACAAAACTGAAAACAATGAATATCCTATCAACACATAACTAAACAAAATTACAAACAAGTCAATAACATATATTCTCAAAAGTTTTCACTCACATATGGGCGTGGCCTGTCAACGTGAACAAATTTCCCCTCACCCCCCCTAACCTGGGATTGTTTTCCCATAGTGACAGGGCAGGCAGGCTACATCCACATGCGAGTGAAATCATCAGGGAATATATTTCATTGACTCTTCCTCATTTTGTGTATTTATGTGTTGGTAGGATATTATTTTTTTCAATTCCATTGGATTATAAATCATCCACATATTAACCCTTCAGATCTGGCTATGTTCAAACCTTCGTGGGCTTCAGATCCTGGTGTTTTTCGTGAATTTCACATATTCATATCCCCACAATTAACTAAAGCCCCACGGGTCCTTCAAATAGTCACGCCACCCCGCTCCCGGCTGCGCATTTTACGAAAGAAAATTACCCAACTTAGGTTATACATATATCAGGAGGCACTACTCGTTATCTTATGAATGGTGACGATTAGAACACTCTAGATCAAGTAATTTTGTTTTGATGGTGAAAGTATACGGGTTAGTTATGGCCACCGCAAGCCTGAATCCTTATGAATGCTTGATTATTGGCATTTTCGGATATACAGTACATATCTCCGCTATTAAATTGCCTAATCTAGGTTATCAGATGCAGTACTAACTGTTATTCTGCGAATGGTGAAGACAAGAACATAGTGCATCAAGTTGTTCTTGTTTGAGGCGGAATATATAATTGTTTGCTTGGTCTCGTGACCTAAACTTGTGCGATTGCGCCACCTCCATACCGGCGACTACGGATACAGCTTATTTACACTTGTTCAACTATTGACCATGGATTACAGTATCATTAACCCTCAACTCGCGGCGACCGTCGTATGACGGGAGAGAAAATTGGCCTATCCTGCGGATTTTGAGGCCATTATGAGATATGAGAGAGAGACCGGGCGTTGCAGGGACGACCTTCAACTGTTCGCCACGGGAGCGCGGCGCATACTGAACATGGTCCTACCCAGACCTACCTACCTCTCTCTCGCACCCTACCTCACACCCGGAAAAACACGAAATTGCCAATAATTTAGCAATATTGCCCTTCGGTTGCACGATCGTTGCAAGATAACCAGATATTGTACAGGGATAATTCAGGTCTCATTGGAAAGCTATCTTTGCACTTTCACGGATATATAATTGTATTACGCTCTGGCTCTTGTTTAACCCTTAAAGAGCGGCGCTCGACTAAGTCGTGCACCAATTTGCAGCAAGTTAGGAGCATTATTAAGGCTTTTAAAGGGTTAAAATAGAGTGCAAATGGCCGGGAGCACAGCGGGCCAGACAGCCGACTCCCAGGGCTTACCGCCGCCCATTAACTCATGTTCCCTGTGTTCTCAAGAGGCCGGCAGTGTAGCCAGTAGTGAGCATAGCTGGGAAAAATATGCCAAAATACGCTAAACTCCCATGTTACTGGTATCACTGTATGAGAACCACGAGTGCTACGTAGCTCGTTCTGGTCTCATTTTGAAGCTTTTAGCGCCTAGTTTTTTGTTCATGCAGATACTTGATTGATCATTCAGGATGGCCTGAATATGCCCAAAATAGCCCAAAACACCCCGCTAGACAAGGGTTAAGCATGAAAAAGAGCATGGAATTAATGTAATTTTCGGTAAATATAGCCACCTGGCGCGACAGTGATATCCCCCACCCCCGCTCTTTGAGAGTTAATAATAGTGAATATTTATTATGGATATATTTCACCATTGTAGCCATTCTCAAGTCACTGTCCACTGCTTTTATGCATCAATTCGGACTGCAGAAAATCATCGACCGCTTGGTTGTGGCTGTGACGAAAGCATGAGTCAGCTGACTGACTGACTGTGTGTGCTTGTTCTTGCGCATTTCGTGGACCGCCCACCATGACAACTCAACTTTCTCTACTGCGGTTTTAAGTGATTTTATAGCACTATAATAGCTCCCAGAGCTCAGGCGGGCATCCGGTGTGCGCAGTAAAGACTCGATTTGCCCGCCAGGGCGGCAAATCTGGAGAGGATGGATTAAATGGCCTAACCTAGTTAAGACATTTTACAAAATGCACCATTCGCTGTTCTCTTGCAAATTACAGTAAAACCTCGCCCATCCAGACTAATTGGGGGAGAACCCTGTCTGGATCTGCCATAAGTCCGGACATATATTCAGCCATCCAGACAAATCCGGATGGCTGAAACTTGAGTCCGGATATCTAACTTAAACAACCAGACTTAGGTTTCAGCCATCCAGACAAATCCGGATGGCTGAAACATGAGTCCAGATATCTAACTTAAACAACCAGACTTAGGTTTCAGCCATCCAGACAAATCCGGATGGCTGACATACAAGTCTGGATATCGAACCATGGATGTAAATAATATGTGTGGAAACTTGTATTCGTTTCAATCGTTTCCGGATTGACTTATATTTTTCCCAAGCCATCCAGACAAGTCTGGTTGGCTGAAACATGAGTCTGGATCTCTTGGGTTTCCGGATCTGAGGGCTCCGGATGGGAGGGGTTTTACTGTACAGTATGCAGTTTTTAACGCCATGCACTCCCTTGATTGACATGGACATTTCCGAATGATGAATACTAGAACCCTCTACACCAAATGGTTCAGCTTTGACGATGAAAATAAAAGGGTAAGTTTTGCCGTGTCATGGCATTATCGGTAGAGTTTCAAGAATGTCGGAATTTTGACATATTCATACCTCCACAAAAAATAGCCTAATCTAGGTTATACATTATATCAGGAGGCAGGACTCACAGTTATCTTGCAAATGGTGAAGACTAGCACATTGTACACCAAGTGGTTCTCGTTTGAAGGGAAAAATAAAACAATTGTTTTTGCCCTTTGACTATGTTTCCTTCGATTGCGGAGAGGCCATACCGGCAGCTACGGCTTTAGCTTATTTACTCTCGTTCAACTATTGATAATTTATTATGGATTATGTAATATAATTGAGTTTGTTATTTGTGTAACCCTAAGTTTGGCCCTGAAATATGTCAAATGATGATGATGCAGTTTTTACCACTATGTACTCCCTGCTGAATAGCAGGGCTAAGGTGGGTGCCCTGATGATCAGGGACATCAGTGAACACTTGCCACAGATTGCTAGACCACAGCACAAGCGGCTCGCTTGGTGTAGTGACTAGCGTCTCGGACTTCCACCCAGAAGGCCCGGGTTCGCGCCCACGCTCGGCGCATTAAAGATTTTTCACAAGCACTGAGTCGTTACCATCCCTCATGAGCAAAGGGATGGGGTAGTAGTACAGGACCCCAATGGAAATACGCCTAATCGGCCTTATTGAGCTATCCTTAGCTAGCTTAGCATGCGCTAGCTTTAAGAACTATTATTATTATTATTATTATTATTATTATATCTGTTGCATAAAATAAAATAATCTCATACTTAATGATTTGAAAAAATTCAACAGTTAACTTAAGAAGTGCGCAGGGGGGGGGGGGGGAGATTACACCATAGCCCTGTGCAGACCTATATCACTGTTTCCATTCACTAAAATCCTTATCTTACCATAAATATCATTAATACTTATCCATATGCACCTATTTTATGTTTAATATGAAGATATTAACCTGTTACAACAATAAAACAAGTGGAAACAGTGTTTGGCTGGTCAAAATCGCGAAATGAGAGCGAGAGTTACATTCATCAAGTGTGAGCCAGCCTGGCCAACATCCACCCCTCACGATGCCTGGAGCGACACTGACGTCTCTCTCCTTATCTCTTTCTCTTTCTCACGCTTGGTAACACATATGACCACACCCTGCTAGCAACTCGCTATTGTTAGCACGAAAATATACCTAAGAATAAGGGAATAACACGGAAAATAGGTGATAATTGAAGGGGGGGGGGGGGAAAGGGGGTAAGGAGGGGATGTGGAAAAGTGATATTTGGCATGGAAAAAAAAAAAAAAAAAAAAAAAATCAATTGCTACTGGGGTGGTTTAATTTTTTTTTTTTTAGGCCTAGGATCATAAGAGTCTTGCCGCAGCTGACCGGTAAATCTCATAAGAGTCTCCCCGCACTTGACGGGTTAATCATGGACTTGACGACTTAATTTCATAAACTTTTCTTATCCAGGTACTTTCTCTGCGTAATATTTGTATCCCCCCACTTCTAATTGAGATCAATTCAAGTAAGCGGACAAGGGTTGAATATTCCGATCACAGTGCGTAACTTTATCCATTGGAATTATGAACTCCCATGACAATTTACCACTATGAACATTATTCACTATTGCCACAGGCTGTAGCGCGGTTCGTAGAGCACTCGCCTGCAAACCATGAGGTCGACGGTTCGAGTCTCGGGCCAGCCAGTGTGCTATTTGGCAGATGCCAGTGCTGTGGTCTAGCAATCTGTGGCAAGTGTTCACTGATGTCCCTGATCATCAGGGCACCCACCTTAGCCCTGCTATTCAGCAGGGAGTACATAGTGGTAAAAACTGCATCATCATCATTTGACATATTTCAGGGCCAAACTTAGGGTTACACAAATAACAAACTTAAAGGAAACTTTCTTCTTTGTGATTCTGGTTAGAAAATATATTTGTGTTAGCATGCTAATCGCTTCATAATATATATTGTATATAATTGTAGTTTCTTTATTCATGCAGAGCCTCAGTTTAGTAAAATTTACCAGAACGTCCCCGACTACCCAAATTGACTAATTCCTTGAACGTGACGATAGTGCGTTGTTATGTGTGCGATTAGTTTGCTTGGGAACCAGATTAACTTGCTCATGTAGTAATGTACACCCTATGTGGTGGATTGTGTTCTTTTATTTATAAATTATTATTTTACTGAAGCATTGTTTCCACATAGCGATTTTGATTAGTCGTTTTGTCTTTTTACTGTGTTCGTATAAGTTTTGGTTTGTTTATTTTGCAAGTTTTACATTAGAATAAGTATATTTCTTTTTAACAAGAATGATACTTCAATTTCTCGGCAATGTTTGCCTTACCCAATCTCGTCTACTAAATTAATCTAACAGTAACTCCTAGGTTTCCTGTCTTTTAAAAAAATTATGGGTCTTGCCATTACACTTCTGTGACTTCAATTTAATCTTATTTACAGTATTCCCACAATCAGTAATATTTTCTTGCTGTCTTCAGACTAGGAAAACTACTCATCAGATTGAATTAACTCACTATAATTTACATAATCAATAAGATTCCTAAACTCCATCTAGCTAATAGCTTATGGCTTAACAAACAAACAGAAGAAATATACTGCACAATATCATCATCCAATCAGCTGGAAGTAGACTCAAGCTGAAAGCAATCAAGTGCAATCTCACTAGGTTAAACAAAAAAAACTACCCGGTATTGTATACTGTAGGTATCTGATTTATACTTAATCTGTCTTTTTTAGACATAATCTAAGAGACTGAGGCAAAATGTCTGAACAATATTTTTTAGCTAGCCATTTTACTATCGCTTTCAGAATATTCTAACAGACTTAAGGTACGCATTCGGATAATTGATCCATTTCGGACTATCACGGAGATAAAACACAGAATTTTTTGCAATTAGTTCCCCCCCTCTCTCTCCCCCACCCCACTCACACCAATCAGTGTCGGAGGTGCGGGGGAAGGATCGGTCTGTGTTCACCAGTTTTTCAATACAGCCAAAGTCGTTCAAGGCTATCTGAATGATCTTAGTCTCTAGCTCTATTTTAAAAGGTGTCTTAAGCCAGTATCACACAAGAGCTTATACTGTATAGTCAACATTCGACGATTAAAACATTTCTGGCATTTCAGGAATATTTTGCACCGGTATTGGAAACTAGACTGATGGTAAATTAATTTAGGTGCCCGAAATACTTAAAATGCTGACCTCATAAGCTGCCAGACCAGTGTTGAGGATAAATTTTGAGGGAAAAAGCGCTCGTGTGATACCGGCTTTAATATACTGTACATTCGTCTTCAGTAAGTATTAATCAATCACTCAGTATTTTATATATGCTCTCTCTCTCTCTCTCACACTGTCTTTCCAAACCTGTAATTTATTTGTATGCAATCACATAAAATATACAGTACATACCCACCCATTTGTCTCACTCTTCTTAAAGATATCTCTCTTCCCCACTCACCCCAATCAGTGTCGGAGGTACGAGGGAAGGAGCGGTCTCGGAGAATACCAGCATTGTTCACCAGAATGTCAATACGGCCAAAGTTGTCAAGGGCCGTCTGTACGATCTTGTCCCCAGCCTCCACCGAGTCATAGTTGGCCACCGCTGCACCTCCTGAAGAGAGAGACAATAATGGGGAAGATAGAGATTAGAGATGGAAACATATATGGAGAGAATTGGATAAGATGTAGCAGGAGATGAGTGGTCAAATAGAGTGGGGTATGAGAGGGAATGAAGATACTGTAGCTAGGATGAGATAAAGATGCATGAGAGAGTGAGGGAAAGACGGAAGCAGGGATGTACATTTTCCAGAGCATGGACCTGGGACAAATGTTGTGGAATGCTGGCTGTATTTTACCACCACATCAGATTAATGTATAATGAGAATAAAATGGTCTTACCCACTGCAACCAATATTATTACAAAAGGGTAAACTCCTAAACAACCTCTAACTATAGTACAGTATATAATTATAAGCATGTCAGAGTATTAAATCTTGTGACTCATTCACAGCACTTGTTTCAGGTTCAAGTCTTGGCAATTATACAACATGTGGTTTGATGCACACAGATTAAAAGATGTACCAGTACACCAATGTGAACATGGTTCCGCATGTACAATCAAGAGCCTAAGTAGCGACGCACCCATTTGAATCAGTATCAAACACATACAGATATACAGCAATGCTTTCTCTAAGCCCAGGAGCTTCACTGAGAATGGCTTTAAGGTTCAAAGATTTGAATTGGTGTAACCTTATACTACCTGTATAGCTGTACTGAATAATTATGCTCTCGACTGTACATATTCTTAACCCTTTCCTTGTGGTGGTTTTTACAGGCAAGAATACGCCCTGGCAGCTATTTTCCCGTTAATTCCGCTCAATATACGTCGCCTAAGTGCCATATTCGTAGCCCAGACCAAATTCCAACGAGTTCCAATGAAAAGATTGGGTTGAAAACTTCCCATGTAAGTCTTCAGTCATTCAATTCTCCCCCACTGAACTTGGGAGTATTGACTAAGAGTTTTCTCCTTCACCCCCGAACAAGTGGCTACTCATCATGCATATAATTGATGTCTATGTCTCTATATTTCGTATCCTTACGTTCATGATAGCTCGATGATATACCTATTCATTTTAGTACCGTACCTAATGTGTTTTATTATGTTACCTCCACCAACCAACTTTACTCCTAAACTCAATTAATGAAATAACAAATACATGTGGCAGTCCAGGGATTCGAACCTAGGATGCTCACACCGAAATTCAGTGCATTTATCCATTGCGCTACGAAGACAGTAAGAGTAATGTTCTGTAACATGTAATGAAGCTCACATTCGTACCTGGTATATAGCCGTCACAAATAAATGTGGAATTAGCATTGTGTTTAGTGTACTGTATTTCAGCTTCTAAAATGCCTCTTACTTGGACACACCTCCCCCATCGAATGCATGGAGCATACTGATTTTACTATGGGTGGCAAGCTGAGAACCTCCTGGAAGCATATGGCAACAAGCGGGGCGGGTTGGTGCAACCAACTCAGCCAGTACAGTACTGTACTACCAATACGTAAATATACGTTGCCCGCAGTATGGGCCATTTTGTTTTATATAGAACGTAAATACTGTATACATGGGCTACAGTTCCCCTCTAGAGGCTAGAGCCAATGTACAGAGTTCCTAAAGTTGCCATGAAGCAGGAATAATAGATTTTTAAAAACTGGATGCCTTTCATGTCACAACTACTGTATAAACAAATATTATGGCTGGGATGTAGGAATTTGGCCTAGAATCTTGTTATAATGGAATATACAAATCTATACAATAAATACATGTATGGCACAAACAAAACTATAGCCTAGTTAGTTAGTGCGAGTATAAATAAACAATGGAGGTCAGGTACTGTAGGATATTGATGATGCAATTATTAACGCTGTGCACTCCCTTGATTAACAGGGCTAGGGCGGGCTCTTGTTACAGGGATTTAACTGGACATTTGCCATGAATCTCTAGACCCAGTGTCCAAACTATTGACACCTATCAATGGCACGGCCTGGGATCGAACTACCGACCCTTCGATCAGCAGTCAGATGCGCTACCAACCATGCTACAACCCATGGCATATTGACAAACAATATAATTTGTTAAGGGGGGTTATCATATTTGGTTTATTTCTATTCTTTATTAATAGTTTTGTGTACTGTATACTGATACCATAATTATGATTATAGCTGTACTGTATGTACGAGTCTGAAAGAAGGTTTAGTACTCTTGTGCTTACCGTATGTTCGATATCGACTGTACACAAAGAGTCTGACAAACGGATTTGTAGCATCATGTTAATGTTTACTAACCTGCTTTGCGTATCTCATCAACCACGACATCTGCAGCCCGGGAGCTCTTGCCCTCGCCCAGGTCATTCACCACCACCTTGGCTCCTCGTGACCCCAGCAGCAGGGCGTAGGCTCGGCCGAGGCCTCAACAGTCACAAGGGGGAGAATTGGGAAATTATTTTCAGATATACCGGTACAGTATAATAGAAGGGAAAAATTATAATCTATAAACTTTTAGATTCAGACTTACATAGAACATTTTTCTAGACCATTATTTTGTGTAATACTGTACAACTACAGTCCTTCCTCGCAAAACCAGGGGTGTGGAGTCTGATTTTTTAAATTCCGACTTCGACTCAAGGGGTTATCACACTGGTCCAATTCTCGTCACTCTTCAGTAAAAAGTGGAGCTACTGTCAATCTCCAGTACAAATCTCACCCTTTGATGGAGCTAGGATGCTTCCCGCACTGGGTGGGAAGCTCCAGTTTTTGATGGAGGTAGAGTGTCAGCCTCTTTACAGTTCGCATTTAATCTCATTGATATCTCAAGTATATGACGTCGAAATATATATTTTGCTACATAATTGTGTTTTGATTGTCAGAAGGGCTGCGGATAGACATAAACTAAGTGAATTAATGCTAAAATAGCTACACCACTTGCAGCTAAATAACCACTTCCGGAATTTTTTTATTTTAATACCACGAATTTTCAGTGTTTTTTATAAAAGAAATTGTTCATTTGCATCAATAGATAGTGTTTGCAATTAATTAGAAATCTCGGGAAAACCTATTTTCCCCATTAGGCCTATTGATCGATGTTGAGACACGCCCCCGATAGTGATTTGGAAAGACATTAGCCTAACCTAACAACCTTACCAAGTTACCTAACCTAGTATTATGGGTGGGGGCTGCTGCCCCCACACCCCCACTGGTTGAGTACTAATCCCTTAGTAAAAAAAAAAAAAACATTGGCTGTCGATTATACGAAGGTGAAAGAAAGTCGATGAAGTCTACGGTGTTTACTATGCACTCTTCAGCTTTGATTATACATTGATAACGGGAAAGTACCGTATTGACAACCTTGTTACGAAAATAAAAATTTGATACCATACTTTTATATTAAGTTTTTCCGAGGGTTTAACACATTTGCAGATGATCTTTAGAGCTATCGATAACTGGAAGTACCGTATTGACAACCTTGTTACGAAAAATAAATGTTAGTACCATACTCTTTTATTAGGTTTTGCCGAGGGTTAAAACAAATTTTCTTATGATATTTATAGCATATAGATTCAATATTTATCTTCAAATATATCAACAAAATTTGTGGTATTAAAATAACATTGAACCCCACTTCCTATACCTACGCCACGGCGATTGGTATGAAACGAAAACATTCGGTTGTGTAGCAGGAGGAACTGTTTTTCAGATGCCTATTTACTAAGAATCATTGAACAATATATTTAACCTAGCCTAACCTAACCTAGTATATTAGTGGACTATTTATGAATGTAAAATGTAAAAATATATTGATGCAAATGAACAATTTTGTTTATAAAAAACACTCGGAAAATTAGTGATATTAAAATAAAAAAAATCCCAAATTTTCTTATGATCTTTAGAGGCTGCATATATTCAATATTTATCTTCAAATATATCAACAAAATTTGTGGTATTAAAATAACATTGAACCATAATTTGTTTAACCTAACCTAGTATATCGGTTTTCCTTGATATATACCGGCGGATGTAGTGTCCTTGAAGATTATCGTAACGGGGACAGCTGAGGAAAAAGTGGAGGATGGTTTCGTCCAGTCACAGAGACAAACTTTCTTCTTCTTCTTCTTCTTATTGTTTAAATGTGCAGTTTGCTTGGAGGGTTGTCTCCAGATTACTGCACAGGCGTTTAGATGAGACAGTATAAGAATAGAAGGGGAAAATCATAGAATGAGGAATGAAAAACTACTCAAAATTAGTCATTGAAGCCCCCCAACCGCGTCAAGGAGAGTAGTATCAGGGGGGGAGACAAACTTTACGGGCTTGGCTCTTGAAATTATTTTGAAGGCAATTAAAAAACGACGCCGGCTCAACTGGACTCTGGAAAAAGTAGGACCGCCGGCTCAACTGGCAAAAATGATGTCTGGACAAAATAGGACGCCGGCTCAACTGGCAAATGATGTCTGTAGAAAAATAAGACGCCGGATAATCTGGCAAATGATGTCTGTAGAAAAAGAAGACGCCGGATAATCTGGCAAATGATGTCTGTAGAAAAATAAGACGCCGGATAATCTGGCAAATGATGTCTATAAATGTCTCACACTGCGACTCTGTCTGGAATCCACACACTTAATCAATAAATTACAAGCCATTCAAAATAAGGCGGCAAGATGGATTAGACACACTACAACAAGACATTAAATTAGATATACTTGCAACAAGAAGACACAAACACAGACTATACAAAATCACAAACAATCTACAGTAGTAGACATAGACAAAGACACCACCCTACAAACACCCTACTTACTTGTTCTGGGTTCGTCGTCTGCTGCAGTGTTGATAACAGCGGTTGATAAGTAGGGCCATCTATCGGGGGAATTACAGGCTATTCTTTTAGACTCCATTATGTATACCTTACTGTAAACAACTTGTATATCTTATTTGATCCTCATAGAAGGCTAGTCCTAGGTCTCTGAGTCTTCTCCTGGGCGTCCTAGATATGTGTGATTTATTTTTATATTATTTGTTATTATTATTAGTATTATTAGTATTATTTTTATTTTTTTATTTAATTTTATTTTTTTATTTTGTCCCTATTCGGGCTCTGTCTCGAGTCGGCTATCCTTAGCTGTGGGTTATGTGCCTGTGTATATAGGCTACTGTACATACATTTATTCACATAAGTATGTATGTATGTATGTATGTAGCCTACTCTGGCACCTTCCCCAGTTTTCCCTTTTGTTTTTTTTTGTTTTTTTTTTTCTTTTTTATAGGGGTGGCCGACTCGAGACAGAGCCCGAACAGTGACATCACAACACATCAGAAAAAGAAAAAAAAACACGCAAAATCACACACATCTTTTCATTTTGGCTGGCAGGCATGGTTTCTTTCCCTTTTTTATTGTATGTATGTATGTATATACTCAGACACATACCCCATAGCTGGGGGTGGCCAACTCGAGACAGAACTCAAACAGAAACATTTAAAGTTCCAATTCTTAGGGTCCGGGACCACTTTCACGTTCCCTTGCCCCTTACTCTGTCTCGTCTATTTCCTGGCAATATTCCCCTTCAGGATTATGACGCCTTATAAATTTTTATTCTATCATTAGACGATTTTATTCAGCTTAGGGAGGATCTTTGGGAGTCGGATGCATAATTGAGTTGCTTCAGACCCCTCAGATTCCGAGAGGTACTTCACAATCTTAATATAATCATTTAATTATAGCCAGAATAAGTTTAATTAATTATGCTTCCATGTCTGCTGATAGGGTTAACATTTTGTTGGCCACCTCCCGAGGCTGCCAACCGCGGATGGCTGCCGACCCTCCACGGCCGAAGACAAAATCAACGACCAGTGGAGGAAAACCGGATGCCGGCCGCGGAGAGCAGTTTCGGGAGCCAAACCGTCACAACCATCCCCTGCCCCCTCCCTGGGGGAACGGGTCCTTGGAGCGGCTTCGGTCGCGCCGGGAATTTCCACACCTCTCACACCACACACACACATCACACAGTTTTTCCTACACCGAGAAATGACTCTCCGGCTGTCATTTCTTGAAGACTTCTTCTAGCCGGAGACATTGAGAGCAACCCAGGACCCACATACACATACATATGTCCAACTTGCTCAAAACCCATCACTTCGAGTCACCATACTAAGGGTTCAGTTCTCTGCAATTCATGCGGGAACTGGACCCACTTCACCTGCACAACACTTGCCTCCAAGAAACACTACACAAACACCTGGACCTGTTCCTCATGCCCCTCCCTCTCCCAGTCAAATCCCTCACCTAAAACCCGTCCACCTCTCTTCCCCAACCCCACCTAACCTTCCCATATCATCCACTCCCCCCTCTAAAACCCGTCCACCTCTCCTCCCTAACCCACCTAACCTTCCCATACCATCCACATCCTCAACTCAACACACCACACCCCATCCTAATCCATTCCAACCCCCATCTCATGCTCCCCAATGCCCACCCCCACCTCACCCATCCCAACTCCCAGCCCCTCCCTCACCCCCATCCTCGTGCAGCAGCACCCAACATACATCGTGCACATAACATTAACATTCTTCAACTGAACATAGATGGCATCAACACAAAGAAACACGAACTCTCACACTCTATCAAACAACACAACATACACATTGCCATCTTACAAGAAACAAAACTCCGCACAACACAAAACACACCCACATTTCATAATTTCACCACCATCAGACAAGACCGGGCTGTCGGCGGGGGCGGTGGACTCATCACCCTGGTACACAAAGAAATATCATACATAGTAACCAGTGTACAAACCAAATCCCTCCTCCCCCCAAATGATAACACAACAGAAATACAGTCAATTAAAATACGCACTGGCAACAACTCCAACATAACCATCATAAACACATACATCCCTCCCCAAACATCCCCTACAGTACCAAATGATTACAGACCACACTTACAACATATCACAAACACCCCACACACCCCACACATCATCCTGGGTGGTGACTTCAACGCCAAGACGTCGGCCTGGTTTGTCGACAACCCCGACACAGACAGAGGGCTGGTACTACAAAACCAAACCGATAACCTCATCATCCTTAACGACATCCATCAACATACCCATATTCTTCACCAAGCCCTCTATAACCCATCATCTCCAGACATCACCTTTTGCTCCCCAGAACTTGCCCCCACAACATCCTGGAGGGTGGTCAGAACCTTAGGCTCTGACCACCTCCCGATCATTATCACCACCAAAACCAGACTCACCCCAGCTAGCCACAAACACACATACACCAATTATAAAAGAGCTAACTGGGAAGCATTCACAAATGAGACAGAACAACACTTCACAACTCGAAACAGTACACCCATCACTAACATCAACAATGATGTACACATACTCAATAAAACTATCCAAAACGCTGACAAGAAACACATTCCAAGAGGTAACAGAAAAAGACACAACCCCAACTTCACACCAGAAATTCAAAACCTCATCAGACAACGCGACATACTGAAACACTCCCCAGCACCCCACACACAAGACATCACACAACAAATTCAAGCACTCAACACCCAAACTAACAACAAAATACAAGAACAACAAAAACTAAATTGGAATAACTTCCTACAAACACTTGATCACAAAACAAACCCCAAAAAACTCTACAAAACACTAAACAGCATCACACTTTCCAACAGCAACACAACACAATCACATGCTGCAATCACAACAACAGACTCTACTCCTTCATGTAAACAACAAGCAAACACTCTCATCAATCACTTCTCACATGTCAGCCACCTAAAACCTCAAAGACGACCGACGTGTCATCCGATGTAAGAGACAATTCCCCACAGACCCTGACTATACACCCTTCACCAGACAAAGCATATCATCAACAATCTCAAGCACTCACCCGCCTGTGGCCTAGACAACATAAGCAACATACACCTCAGAAACCTGGGACCACAAGGCATACAAGCACTCACTAACATATCAAACTACAGCTATTCACACAACACAATACCAGACATTTGGAAGCATGGTATCATCATCACATTCCCCAAACCCAACAAAGACCCCACGCTACCCTCCTCGCACCACCCCATCACACTTCTTTGCTCCCCCTCCAAAGTCATGGAACGCCTAGTATTACAACTAATTACACCTGACCTACCCCTACCTCCAACACAACATGGCTTTAGGCCACTGCACTCCACAAACACTCTTCTCACAGACCTTACACAAAGAGCTTTCGACGGCATCAACTCAGCTAGACCACCACACAGATCACTATTAGCCACACTCGACATTAGTAAAGCCTTCGATGCCATCCCCCGCCACAACCTAACAAACAAAATCTACAACACAAACATGCACAACAACACAAAAAGGTGGCTGGCCAACTTCCTAGCAGGCAGATGTGCACACGTATCTTTTGCCGGTCAGTCATCTAAAATCAGAAACTTTCCAAACGGAGTCCCACAAGGATCCGTCCTATCGCCTGCACTCTTCAATCTGTACATGCACGATATAACTACACCCAATACGCCCCAAATAAACTTAGCCTCCTATGAAGATGACATAACACTCACATGCACACACCATGACCCAAAAAGAGCAACAGATCTCCTTCAACCCTATCTCAACACACTACATGGCTGGTGCACTACAAACAGACTTAATCTAGCCCCAGCCAAATCCACCGCAACCCTGCTCACAAGTTGGACAGGAGAACACGAATACATCCCTCAACTCACCATAAACAACACACCCCTAACACATACACACACACCCAAAATCCTAGGAGTAACATATGATACTCATATGACATTCAAACAGCACACCACAAACATTAAAAAGAAACTGACACCCAGACTTAACGCCCTCAGGTCACTTGCTCACACAAAATTTGGACACAACAAAGAAACTACCACCACAGTATATAAACAATACATAAGATCAGTGATGGAATACGCAAGCCCAGCCTGGGCTTCTAACCTAGCTGAAACACATCATAAGACCTTACAGACTATTCAAAACAAAGCCCTGAAGATCATTACAGGCTGCACAGCTACTGCACCCACAGATCACCTACATCAAGAAACCAAAATCCTCAAAGTCAAAGACCATCTGGACATGAGAGGCACTCAATTCCTGGCAGCAGCCTCCACGAACGAAGACCACCCACTAAACTACATGGCAACACACCCACAGACACCAAGAAATATCAAAACAACACCCAGCACACGGTATCACACACAATTATTGTCCTCTCTCCCTCCCTGCCCACCCCGAACCAACTTCCAGAAGCACATCCATACTCATATCTCTCACCGATCCATCCACTCACTCACAGACAACACGCAGCTGCATGCACGACCTCCCGAAATCCATCCTTCCGAATCCTCCCTTCCTCGCGAGGACAGAGTCCACCTGGCCAGGCTGAGATGCGGACACCATCCAGTTCTCCTGAGCTATCAGAAGAGACTGGATGACTCCGTTGTCGACGCCTGCCCAGGATGTAACACAGCACCCCATACCATTAAACACATCATAGAAGACTGCATTTCACACAACCACTTACGCCAACAACACAATCTACACTCAATGAGAGCTCTGTGGGAAAGCCCGATCGTGGCCATGGCCTTCCTCAGGGACTTGGGGCTGTTCGGCCAGGCAGCTTAGGGAACAACAACAACAACATCATTTTGTAACAAAATAAAATGTGAGAATTTTTTTCTTCTTGGACTCCCTTCTCCCTCATGTTTAGCCCCATTAATTTTGATATTTCAAGACGATCGGCCATTAGTTTGGCTATTTTATGACCCTTCGCCTCATTTCATGTCAATTTTAAGACCTTTTGTGCCATTTAGGTGTCAATTTTTTCCTGGCGAGCGATAGCGAGCCTGTAGCTACATTTTTCTACCGAAAAATGTACAAATTAATCTTGAAGGAGGATCTTGTGAGGGTGTTTTTTAAGCTTGATGGAAGTCTAGGGAGGAAACTATTTGTTTATAAAACTATATATAAATGAGTAAATAAATACCCCCATCCCCCATTAATATACTAAGACACAAGTCAAGGGAATAAAGAATACTCCATATTGCATCCAATAAAATGCATTGTTTTATATCAAATATCAATATACAGTACATATCAACATTAATGTTATATGCTGTATAAATATAATAATTTCCTATAAAATTCAGCTACAAAAAATTTCATATGCACTACTGAATACTGTAGAGCAAACTGTGTCCTTTGCACCAGCGATGTCTGTTCTATTATATTCTAACTACTGTATATCTAGACGATCTTATGCAGCTTAGGAAGGATTGAGATGGTTGAAAGCTTTATAATTGCTAGAGCTCCTTCCTACTGAATAAAATCGATTAGTAGTAGCCAAAATATAATGAAAATAATGTCGACAGGTACAGAAGGGGTTTAATTTCACTTGGAATTGATAACATTGATAACAAAATGATCACAGCTTTGGCCACAGTATTTATGCTATTATCACAGAGTTAATGCCATACAACCTTAATGTGAGACAGGAATATACCAAATAAAGTCAGAAATAGCTAAAATATTGTCACAATCTCTATAATATCGCTCTAAAATGGCTCAAATCTCCAGAATATCGCTATAATTCATGATGCTAGACGAGACCAGAACCTCTCCGGAAGGTCTGGGGCCGGGGAAATGCTGGAGGCCCCTAGTGATCCTGGGTTTCTGGGTCTTCTCGTGGGCGACCTAGATGTGTGTGAATATATATTTTGTTTTGTTTTTTATGTTGAGTTGTCCCTGTTCGGGCTCTGTCTCGAGTCGGCCACCCTCAGCTATGGGGTATGTGCCTGAGTATATAATATGCAAACTGTGCTCAACCGCCTTAGGGGGTTCTTTTCCCCTGCACAGCTTCTTGCTCTGTACAGGGGCATAGTGCGCCCTTGTATTGAGTATTGTTCACATGTGTGGGGAGGTTCCTCTCACACCGCTCTCCTAGACAAAGTTGAAAGGAAGGCCTTTCGTATCATTAACCTCTGAAGTGCGCATGGGGGTAATTGGAAACGTCCCCCTGTGCTGACGTATTTGAGGTGTTTCCGTCACTAAAATATTCATTGTGCCATTAATAGCATTAATACTTATCCATATGCGCCTATTATGGGTTGATTATAAAGGTATTAACCTGAAACAACAATAAAACGAGTGAAAACAGCGTTTGGATGGTCAAAATCGGAGATATAGCCCGCGAGTTGTATAATGTATGGGTGAGGCAAGCTGCTTTCCCGCCAATTTCCCCCAAGGCCACTGAGACACAGTCGATCGATACTCTCTCTCTCTCTCTTGCACTCGCTTGCCATCAGTGATGACAACACCCTGCTTGCAACTCGCTAATGTTAGCACGAAAATATACCTCAGAATAAGGGAATAACAGGGAAAATAGGTGATAACTGAAGGAGAGGAGGAAAGTGGGGAAGGAGGGGAGGTAGAGGACTGAGATTTTGCATGGCCCAGGGGCCAAAAAAAAATAAAAATATAAAAATATATATATATTTTTTTTTTCGATGTCAAAAGTTTTTTTTTTTTCACTCACTCATAAGAGTCTCCCCGCAGTCCGCCGTGGGAACTCTTAAGAGTCTCCCCGCAGTTCCCGGGTTAACTCCCGTCCACTCACCAACTCTCTGCAGTCTCTCTTTCTCCGCCGCAATGTTGCATCTCTCTCGCTATTCTATCGCTACTATAATAATCAGTGTTCCTCAGAGCTATCCCAGTGCATACCATCTCCTTTACGTAGGGCACGTGGTACCCGTCTTGCAACTCAATCCCACCCCTACTCTGTGCAACTCTCCAACCCAAGAGTGAAACGTTACTCTCAAACTTTCTTCTACTCAACAGCTGAGCTCTGGAACTCTCTCCCAGAATCAGTCTTTCCCTCTTCCTATGACTTAAATTGCTTCAAACTCTGTGTGTCCAGGCAGTTTGGCTCGAACGTCCCTTGATTTTGGCCCTGTCACTCTTTCAACTATGGGGGAGGCACTCGCTATAGGCAGTAATGCCTTTTGCCTCCCTCAATCACATAGAAAAAAAAAAAAAAAAAAAAAATCAGAGTAAATGCCATACAACCTTAATGTGAAACAGGAATACATTATGGTGGTTTTGAGATGTAGTATTTCTACATAGTGGTTTTGACAGATTTGTTTGTCTTTATAATGTGTGGTTCCTGTTTTGGTTTGTATGTTTTGCAAGTTTTACAATTTAAGTAGTCCCTCTTGCTCCTTGGGGATCTGTGTGGTGTAATCGTCAGTGTAGAAGAGGACCCAGTACAGCAAATATTATAATCTAATTTATTAATTTCACTCCCAATACCTAGATGTGTGTGAATTTGTGTGTTTTTGGTTTTGTGTGTTTATTTTGCAAATCTTACAATTTATTCCTAGTGTAAATAAATGACATTATTGAGGTCGTTAGGGTGGAAGGCTCGATCTCTAAGTCCCTCCTGTGTGGTGTGTGTGTGTCGGTGAGAGACATGACCGTTAGTGAAGCCTCCAGTTCACTCTTGGTGGTTTCTTTGTCGGCGTAGAAGAGAACCTCCACTGAAGCTTGGGTCATGATGAAGCCGTTGTCGGAGAAGATGCTCGCCACGTCCGTCTGGAGCCATACGAAGAGCGCCACGGCATCGCTGGTCACGCTCACGGTAAAGGTCCAGTTGCTGCCGCTTGTCACTACCGGCTCCGATACACCACTAACCTGGAGGTAGATAAGGGTCAAGGAGTTAGAATGTATAGTATGGTACTGTATAAAAAAATAGAATTAATCCTTTAAAGATTATGACAATTCATTCCTACTAATTTACTTTCATACACAAGATCACAACGAGGAACAGAACTTATGTGGGCAACTGTAGGCTACATGTAGATTACAAGCAAATTTTAACAGCTGTATTATGAAGACCTCCCCTTAAGCTTTCAGTACCATTTGTTCCTAAGCTAAATAATATAGTTCTAATGCTATCTATCTATCTATTTACTCAGGCCCAATCCCCAGTTTTCCTTTTTTTTTTTTTTTCTCTCTTTGTTGGGGGGTGGCCGACTCAAGACAGAGCAAGAACAGGGATAACACAAAACACAACAGAAAACAATGAACACACAAAACAAAATACAAATTCACACACATCTAGGTCATCCATGAGAAGAAGGAGTTCTAATGCTAGTCAGAACTAAAGGCAAAAGTGATTAATTTAAAAGCAAGGCAGTCAAATACAAGGCTGTTGACAGCTTTGATGCCTGAGAAGCCTCATCGAAATAGTGGGGTTGGGGTGGGGGAGGGTTACCATTGTTCAGACATTAAGCTTTCAGTACCATTTGTTCCTAAGCTTCTTAAAATATAGCCTATTATAGTGCTGATGATAGTTAGAATTAAAGGCAAAAGTAGTTAAATAATGACCCACCTGGAGCTGGGCATATACAAGGGGTGCGTCCTTTGGTCTGCCCATGAGGTAGAAGTTACGAGGGACCTGCAGTGTGTTGCCCTCGGGTAGTGTGAGGTGGGAGGTGAGGAAACACACGTCTACAGCATCGTATAGTCCGTCCTGGCAGTGGGTGTCTAGTCCAAGGTCCGCCCAAATGTTCAGGCTCAACGCTTCATTTGCTGCTTGTCCACTCTGGAATACAAAAGATTATACAAAATACATACATATATACACAGAATACATAAAAGACAAAACCATTAAATTAAATACTGGTCTCCCTAACTCTCCAATGCCCCGGTGTATTGGCAGACACCAGTGCTGTTGGTGGACGGCGTGGTGTAGCAATCTATAGCAACTATTCACTGAAGTCCCTGATCATCAGGGCACCCACCCTAGCCCAGCTCTTGAGCAGGGAGTTCATGGTGGTAAAAACTGCATCATATTGAATAGTAAATGACTTAACTAGAGTATGATTGTGTTGACATTTAATGTACTACACCCTTCATCAACGAACTTGACGGTTTGGTTACGAGTCCTCACAGCCCAACCCTGTGATTTTATCCTGGCTAGTGCTCCAAGAGGGTGTACCGTGTATATAAACTGTGTATATATCAACTGTCAAGTTCACTGGTAGTATATTATAGTATATATAGTATATAGGATAGTATATTAAGTGTGGTAATGAGGTAGTGTTGGTAAAACTATTACAGTAGATTTGACCATTTTTGCGGGATTTGATATGTGCGATATTACTTGAGTTTTGCGGGTGGCGCTCAATGATACGGGGTTTCCGCACTAGTTTTCTGGGGGGAGGGGTATGAGGGTCGTGACGTCGGGCCGCCCTGCGGCCCATTGTTTACTGTTTATAGATTCTCCCACGCTCCTATATGTTCTCACGCTCTCGCATAATCGACTTCCTTGGGCAAAATTGAAGTGTTACCTGTGCCCTGGGTCCCCTGAATCTGTATTTCTGTGTTTTTCTTTATTGTAGGATGTATAATTAAGTGTATGTGTCATAATGTGTGTACAAACAAGGACGAAAATCACCAAAAAATAGGCCCTCGATGATGAGATGTCGACCATATTCAATTAATCCCATAAGGTTAGTTATTGGGATGTGTGTACATGCTTAGATTGATATGCAGGATTCGAAGTTGCATAATAAATCGTAGGCAGTGTCCACCAACCTTTAACTGTCTTCGTGGTGCGATGTATGGGGTGTTGAATTTCGGTGTGAGCATCCTGGGTTCGAGTCCACGGACTGCCACATGTGTTTGCAAATTTCATTAATCGATTTTAGGAGTATGGTTGGTTGTTGGAAGGAACATAATATTTGAAATTTGCGATTTTGAATTTTGCGGCCTGCAATGTCGACCATATTCTCGCAAAATTCGAGGGAGTACTGTATTGTACTAACCATAGTGATAATTTTGCTGACAGAGAAAACATACGAGTAGTGTTGGTAAAGCTATTAATATATTAATCTATTAATGTATATCAAGTGTTAAGTTCACTAATAATATAATATATCAACAGTGGTAGGGAGGTAGTGTATGATAAAGTTATAGTCTTGTTGGTCAGGAATAGAGAAGAGGCAGCATTATTACAATTACAGGTCTCCCTCGATATACGATTGGGTTACGTTCCTGAAAACCCGATCTTAAATTGAAAATCATATAGCGAACCCTGAAATTAATGGGGTAAATATGGATGCATTCTGAGACCAGCCAAAACCCAAACCCAAACACCTAAAAACCTGTAATAATATTGTAAATTGAGGTATCAGATAGTGAGGGAGATCTGTATAAATGTACAGTACTAACTACAGTGATTGAGGTATCAGATAGTGAGGAAGATCTGTATAAATGTACAGTACTAACTACAGTGATTGTTTTGTTTTTTAATGACACATAAAAGGTAATGTTGGTAAAGCTATTAATATACTAACCACAGTGATAGTAGTGTTGTTAGAGAATAGAGAAGTAGTGTTGTTAGAGCTATTATTGTACTAACCATAGTGATAGTTTTGTTGTTAGAGAATATAGAGGTAGTGTTGGTAGAGCTATTAATGTACAAGCCCTAGTGATAGTTATGTTGTTAGAGAATACAGAAGTAGTGTTGGTAAAGCTATTAATATACTAACCACATTGATGGTTTGTTAATAAAGAAGAGGCAGCATTATTAGAGCTATAGATATACTAAATGCAGTGATATTTGTGGTGGCTGATGACACATATAATTATTATGTTACCTCCACCAACCGACTTTACTCCTAAACTCAATTAATGAAATTAACTAATACATGTGGCAGTCCAGGGATTCGAACCTAGGATGCTCACACCGAAATTCAGTGCATTTATCCATTGCGCTATGAAGACAGTTAAAGAAAGGTGGACAAGCCTACGATTTATTAAGCAGTTTCGAATCCTGCATATCAATCTAAGCATGTACACACTTTCCAACTGCGCTATCATAGGCTATGTATATGTATAATTTCACGGCAACACCAAACACCTCCAATGAAATGAAAGCATATATGTGATCCACCGGGATTATCACACACAGATTTAGAAACACTCTAACCATTACACCACCAAGACGGTTAAAGGAGAGACATACTTGAAGGAAGGCCAGGACTGGAAGCCGTACTCTGAAGTAAATCGGCAGCACGGGAAGTGTTCCCCCTGCCAGGCGTCTAGGGTGTAGGCTAGTTGTAGTAGTGAACTGTAACATGAACATGGGGTCAAGTAGAGATCCTGTTGTAAGAAAGAGTGGCCTGATTTTTCTTTTCATGCCATTTTGGTGCCTCAACTATAGTCTGTTCATTCTAGGTTGGGCAGAAATTGTAATCTTTAACCTCTGCAACTCAAAAAGTGCTAGAGCAAATGAGCTGTCAATTTCCACACCTATTCCCTGACCAAGTCCTCCTATTTGGTAGACAAATTAGCACGATTACTCTAGTCCTTTTTGAGTTATAGAGGTTAGAGGTTACAATTTCTGCCCAACCTTAGAATGAACAGAATAGTTTGCCTGGGAAACAAACTTATTTACTCATATAGTGAAGTATATTCTATGTGCTAGTTTTGTGTTTTTTATATTTCATACGACCTTGGTGACCCTGGTCTCTGGGTATTCTCCTGGGTGACCTAGATGTGTGTGAATTTTTTGTTTTGTCTGTGTTTGTTCGCTGTTTTGTCTCGTGTTTTGTGTTTTCCTGTTCTTGCTCTGTCTTGAGTTGGCCACCCCCAAGAAAATGCCAAAAAAAAAAAAATAATAATAATAATAATAATAAAATAGAGGAAAATAAAATAAAAAATAGGACAAGTGGAGATTGGGCCTGAGCATATAGATAGAATAGAAAACATAGGGGGTCCACAAAATATCATGAGTGAGCTAGAGACTATGGTATCCGAGTGTAGCCTACTATACCACAGCTAAATTTGCTGTCTCAATTTTTAGCATCGTTCTTAACACCAATAACACCCCAAATTAAATTAATGAAAGCATGTGATTCTCCCAGGATTTGAACCTAGGATATCACATACAGAACTTACACACTAACCATTACACCATCAACACAACCCTTACCGTCAACATAGAAGTTGCTATATGGATGCTTAGCCACAAAACCCTCCTCCTCCGACTCTATGCCGTTGTTGGGTGAGCTGACGACAAACGGCCTTGTGTCGTCCACCTCCAAACTAACGTTACGTATGTCAACGTACAGCTTCACATAGTCCTTGTACTGCTCAAAGTTGGAGATTGTTCCGTACCTGAGAATAAAATAGACAGTTAACCCTCTCGCTATCCTGTGGACTCTGTATTGCCGTTTAGCATTCCAAAATAGTTTTCTCAATCTCATAATTACCTCTCCAAATTAGTTTTCTGCCCACAGCTCACTCAATGAAAACTGCAGAGGTTGAAGTAACTAAACCTAAAGATATCTAAACACCCCTGATGGTCACAAAGGTTTTTAAGTATCCCAGAAAAGGCGCAAATCGCGTTCTGTGCGTGAAAGGGTTAAGTGAGTAGGGCTTATTTTATTATTTATCTATTTATTTATCATGATTCTAGTTTCCTCCATAGACCACCAATGAGCTTAATAAATTATCCTCAAGATCCCCATTCAAGATACTGTAATATATACTGTATGTAGATTTTACGATAGAATTAATTTAAGTGGACCTATATTATTCCTATACAGTACAACTAAAGAAACACAATCAATCTATCTATTGCCAGACACCTTAATCCCCAAGGGGGTGGCCACGAATGAACCGCCTTCATATGCTTCCATATGCCGAGGCAATTACCGGTAATTCGATCTTCTAGCCTGTTCCATTCCATTGGGGGAGAGTCGCTCAAGCCCAACCGCCCATTAATAAACTTCAAGACAAAAAATGTCGGAAAATGGGCTTAAGTAATACCGGCCAAAATCTGCCCTGACCAGTTGTATGACTTTTTAATTTTGATTTTGTTTTTCTGTTTGGGCTCTGTCTTGAGTCGGCTATCCCCAGCTATGGAGTATGTGCCTGAGTACAGTAGAGTCACGCATCTCACGCATTTCGATCCCACGATTACGCATCCCACGGTACTATCCAATGGCTACCTGAATTCTCATCCCACGAAAAACCACACGATTCCCACGGATGCAGAGCTAATGGAAGCTCTACAGGACGCCGAACTTGATGCCATGGACGATGATTTCACGGGCTCTGGCGGCGACGGAGAACGAGAGTGGGGCCACGGAGGGTGGTAACTAACATCCGCCTCCCGTCTATCACCACATCCATCACAATAAGCACCTCATCAACTTTTCTAAGTTTTTTGTTTGTGTTTTACTTACCTTTCTTTTCATTAAAGCAACTTACTTCGCATTATTGGCATGTATAGTGAAGGTCAATATAGTCGCCCAACGATAGCCTCCAGTACTTTTGTAATTTTCCCCATTACTTTAATACTCTGCATCCCACGAATTCCGGTCCCACGGTAATATTTCGGTACCAATAAATCGTGGGATGCGAGATTTTACTGTATATACATACGTACATACAGGGTGTCAAACCGGAGCTATTTTGTTTGAAGACTTAAAAGCATATCACAACGAACACATGAAAATTAACGTGAAATAGGCATTGTTTTGGCCATTTCATCATCTACAAAGATATAATTTGAACTATAAACCCTAATTTTATCTTTACATATAAAATAATAGGCTAAAAATAACGGACTCTGTTTTCGTTTGATACCCTGTACACATAAATACTGTACTGTACTGTACATACATATATACAAACATACAGTACATACATACATACAGTACAGTACATATATACATACCAATCATCTCTGAGTGCCGCCTCGTTCTCATTATTCCCGGCCCACAGTAGTATACTGGGATGGTGGTGGAGGCGACGTAGCTGGGTCACCACCTCCGCCTTCACACTGTCCAGGAACGCGTCCCCGACGGGGTACATGCTGCACGCGAACATCAGGTCCTCCCAGATCAGTATCCCTAGGTCATCTGCAATCTGGTAGAGAGACATAAGATACGTAACATGCAAGTAGTGTACAGTACTGAAGTTACAAATTATAATGTAAAACTTGCAAAATAAAAAAACAAAACTGGGACGACACAAGATAAATGTAAGAGCCATGTTCAAAGAACAACTTGGTATAAAGTGGGTATAATCCTGTGTAGCGGGAGGACCTGTTCTTATATCTCTATAATTTGGTAATGTTATAATATATTTTTACATTTTACATTCATAAATAGTCCACTAATATACTAGATTAGGTTAGGTTAGGATTTTGGTTAGGTTAGGTTAAAGATATTGTTCAATGTTTCTTAGTAAATAGGCATCTGAAAAACAGTTCTACCCGCTACACAGGATCTTACCATAAAGTGTATCAGGGAGGCGAGGTATACCATCAGACTGCAAAGGTTGGCCATGTGGAAAGAATGGATAAAACTGGTAAAAATACAGTGGACGAGGAAGCAAGAATTACAGTTGGTAGACTAAGGAAACCCTGGGACAAGGTACTGAGGAAGGATCTCTGGGTTAGAAGACTTGACAGGGACACCAAAGAAGGTTGTGCATCATGGAGACCGAGAGTGGCCATCAGGTGACCAAAACATGCCCATACAAAACATGGAACTGCCTTTCAATCAATACTGATAATGAAGCTTTACATCTACAGTACTGTATCTTGTAAACCTTACTACAAGTGTAATAAATAGTCTCCAATGATGAAGTTTGATGCAGTTTTTAACAACGTACACGTGTGGTGATGGGCTGGTCTATCAGAGTGAGAACTGAGTGATCTCTGCCATACCCATAGCTTACTCTGACTGTTCCTTTTACTTATATATTTTCTAGATCTCTAGTGACGGCATCCCTTTCGTGGATTGACCTCCCAATCTACCAAGATTGGAAGCCAAAGCGTCAAATTTTTCCTTTGCCCCATAATTGCTGAGGGGCACAGGGTCCTGGGTGGGGCTTTGGTTTCCCGGGCATTTCCGCACCCCCCTCAGCTCCCCGCCATGGAATGGCTTCGGTCACCCAGGCTTTATTGTGGTCGGCAGGGAGGGTTCTGTGGGGGCGCACGGTTATGGCCTTGGCCTTGCTCGGGGCCTTGGGGCTGTTTGGCCAGGTAGCTTGGGGAACGGGAACAACAACAACAACAACAACAACGTACACTCCCTTGAAAATAAAAACAAAAACAAATAATAAAATAGAGTAAAATAGAAAATAAAAAATAAACATGGGAAAAGTGGGGATTGGGCCTGAGCATATACATATACATATTATAGCCTACTCCCTTGATTGACAGGGCTAAGGCGTACCCTTGTTACAGGGACCTGACTGGATATTTGTCATGAATCGCTAGACCTGAGCGTCCAAACTCTTGACGTCTAACAATGACACAGGGTGGGATCGAACTGCAGACCCTTTGATAAGCAGTCAGACACACTACTGACCATGCCATGGCCTATGGCTGTGGCATAGAAAACACTTAAAGAGTTTACTACAGCTTAATGTTGTCTTCCTTTTACATTATAAACCAATATTTATCCCTACATAATAAATGTTGCCAATTTATAGAGTAAGCTCCTAGAGTCCTAGACCCTCTAACGTTGAGGTAAGTAAGTACCTAAATAGGCTGATGATAACAATTATTTATCAAATATGCACCAAATAACTTTTGTTATCAACCCTACAACAACAAAATCCAATATCCAAGTGTAGCGAGATGGGGGACTACCATTAATTTATAATGTTCAATTTAAAAAAATTCTACTAGCTACCCCAGGCTGAGTCACCAAAATATTATATAGTACTGTACAGTATTTTGCTCAAATTAACATAGCAGCAAATCCTCACCTCCATAAGCATGATTAATTGGCAGTGATGAATGAAGTAACTCTTAACGATTAATTCTAAAGAACTTTAAATATGTTTAAGAGATGATAATATATTGTGCTAATCAAGAGAAACTATGTGGAGAATGGTGGAATGAACTACTAAGTTAATTTGAACCAAAATAGTTATTGAATGTACTGTTTGTGACTGGAGGTAAACAGACAGACCAATTAAGATCTTACCTCTTACTTTGTTGGTGGTGAGTCAATGAGCTGGGATACTGGAACCATTATTAACCCGGGTGTGAGTCAGCCACAACTGTGGGGCTGAGGGTAGAAAAAGTATAAAATGACAATCATTGACCATACCAATTTCTGAAACAGACATCACTACTAGTAAATACATACCCATAGCTTACTCTGACTGTTCCTTTTACTTATATATTTTCTAGATCTCAAGTGACGGCGTCTCTTCCATGGATTGACCTCCCAATATACCAAGATTGGAAGCCAAAGCGTCACATTTTTCCTTTGCCCCTCAACTTTCTCTTCATAATTGCTGAGGGGCACAGGGCCCTGGGTGGGGCTTTGGTTTCCCGGGCGTTTCCGCACCCTCCTCAGCTCCCCGCCATGGAGTGGCTTCAGTCACCCAGGCTTTATTGTGGCCGGCAGGGAGGGTTCTCTGGGGGCGCTCGGTTATGGCCTTGGCCTTGCTTGGGGCCTTGGGGCTGTTCGGCCAGGCAGCTTGGGAGAAAATACTAAAACTTGGTTCAGTATGATGCAGTGTTTAACGCCGTACACTCCCTTGATTGACAGGACTAGGGTATGCCCTTGTTACAGGGAATTTACTACACATTTGCCACAAATTGCTAGACCTGAGTGTCCAAACTCTTGACATCTACCAATGGCACGGCCTGAGATTGAACTGCCGACCCTTTGATTAGCAGTCAGACGCGCTATAGACCATGCCTAGAGATGTTGTGCAGTGGGCTATGAGGAAACTTGGTGTGGAAGAGTGGCTGGTTCGTGTGATAATGAAGATGTATGAGGATTCACAAATTGCGGTGAGGGTGAAAGGTGTACTGAGTGAGGAGTTCACAGTCTGTGTTGGAGTTCATCAGGGTTCAGTGTTAAGCCCCCTCCTCTTTATTATGGTCCTGGAGGCACTGTCTAGAATTTTTAGATCCGGACTCCCGTGGGAACTGTTTTATGCAGACGATTTAGTCCTAATAGCTGACAATGTGCAAGATGCTGAGGCCAAATTCAGAAGATGGAGAGAGGGCATGGCAAGCAAGGGTTTAAGAATCAATATTAACAAAACCAAGGTTATGCATTGTAGATTGAGATGAGACAATGTGGAAAAGAGTGGTGCATACTCATGTGCAGTGTGTGGAAAGGGTGTGGGCGCTAACTCGATTCGATGCAGCATCTGTCGATGTTGGGTACACCATGGGAGTAAGCGCTGTAGTAGAATAAAAGGACCCCTGTCGAAGGATAAGTCAGAAATAGAGAAATTTGAGTGCGTAGTGTGCAAAGGCGAGCTTGTGTTAAATGATGATCCTGTGGCTGTGAATTTTGGAAATGAGTCATTGGAGCTGGTGGACAAGTTTTGTTACCTAGGAGATACCATCTCTACCGGTGGAAGGGCCGAGGCTGCCACTGTCGCTAGAATTAGATGTGGCTGGGGGAAGTTCAGAAAACTGCTGTCAATTCTGACCATGAAAAGAATGCCTCTTCCCCTGAAGGGAAAGGTGTATGCCTCATGTGTTAGAAGTGCAATGACGTATGCCTCAGAAACATGGGCCGTTAAAGTAGAGGATGTCAACAGAGTGGAACGTAATGAGATGAGAATGGTGAGATGGATGTGTGGGGCCAGGCTGCAGGATAGAATAACAAATGTTGAGCTGAGGAGACGTATAGGTATAAAGAGTATTATCGAGGAGATGCGTACAAGTAGACTGGGATGGTATGAACATGTGGAGAGAATGGATGAACAAAATTGAGTGAAAAGATGCAGGTCTGTGATTGTGGAGGGAGCTGCACCACGGGGGGGACCAAGGAAGACCTGGGATCGGGCTATACGTGCCGATCTCAAATTTAAAAACTTGACAAGTGAAGCAGCCCTTAACAGGGTTGCCTGGAACGCCGCCATTAGGACAAGAGACTGAAACTGCACGTATGTGTGGAGCACTCTGTCTCAACATTTTATGTATGTAGCTTTGGATGATAGAGGAATGACTATAGATCAGGCAAGAGAAGTGGTAATAAACAGGAATGAATAGAGAATGCTTGTGAATAGATGAGTGAACACGTGGTCATTTGGGGGAAGAGGTCGGGCGCAAATTGGACTAGATAATAGTCCATCAGGCGCCTGGCCCGGGGAGACGATTAATATGAAGGGTGCGCCTGGAAGTGTGGTGGGCGGGCTTGTGTCTTAGGCACCGCTGCATGTCTGCCTGCCGAGATCAGAACCTCTCCGTGTGGTCGGGGGCCGGGGGAGTGCTGGAGGGACCTTGGTGACCCTGGTCTCTGTGTCTTCTCCTGGATTACCTAGATGGGTGTGAATTTGTATTTTGTTTTTGTGTGTTCATTGTTTTCTGTTGTGTTTTGTGTTGTCCCTATTCTTGCTCTGTCTTGAGTTCCCCCCCCCCCCTTCGCTCCCCTCCCTCTTCTCCTTACTCCACATAGCCTAGGCTAATAATTATAATAGGCCTATTGATAATAGCCTAATAGTCCTTGGCCTATTGATAAAAAATGTGTTGATCGCACCTTTCTGAGATTTCTAATTACAAACACTAGCCTAGGCCTATAGGCTAGCCTACAGTATATTGAAGCAAATATGCAAAACATAAATAGGCCAGCCTAAAACGCGGACAAATTGTGGTAGGCCTAGGCTATTGCCTAGGCCAAGCCTATAAATAAATATTTTCCACAAAAGTGTCAAAAACTGATAACATTGTAAGAAAATACTGAGCAGCCACACCACAGATAGCACCACAATCACTAGCCTATGTACCATGGCATGATGGCAAACTAACAAAGTTTAGGAACTAGGCTAGGCTATTCAGAGAATCAGAGATGTTTCAACTTTAGGCTAGCCCAAATCTTCAAACAAAATTACTCGGGTTTGACAACCTGGGCCACATTGGTTGTTGTTGTTGTTGCTGTTCCTCAGGCTGTCTGGCCGAGCAGCCCCAAGGTCCCGAGCAAGGCCAAGGCCATAACCGAGCGCCCCCACAGAACCCTCCCAGCTTACCACTAATAATGCCCAGGTGACCGAAGCCACTCAAAGGCGGGGAGCTGAGGAGGAAACGCCCGGGAAACAAAAGCCCCACCCAAGGCCCTGTGCCCCTCAGCAATTATAAAGGGAAAGTTGAGGGGCAAAGGAAAAATGTGACGCTTTGTCTCCCAATCTGCCAGGGTTGGCAGTAGGGAGGTCAATCCACGGAAAAGACGCCGTCACTTGAGATCTAGAAAATATATAAGTAAAAGGAACAGTCAGAGTAAGCTATGGGTATGGCAGAGAACGCTCAACTCTCATTCTGATAGACCAGCCCATCACCAGTGTGATGTATATTATAAGGATTCCATAGAGCTTCACTTTCCCTAATAAATTATGTATAATAATGCTGCGAGTCTTTTCAAAAAAATTACCAATAGCATTGTTTTGGCCATTTCATCACATCAAAAGACACAATTTGAACTACAAACCACAATACTATCCTTGCATATACAATAATACAGACTAAAAAGACAAGGACTCAGCTTTCGACTTACAGCTGGGCTAGATTCGTGTTCCGTGTGAGGTGCTCAGGTGCTAGAGTGACACCGTGACAGACTGACAGGGTAAAACAGCACATAGGCCTAGGCTATGCCGGAATTTTTTTATTTTAATACCACAAATTTTCCGAGTGTTTTTTATAAACAAAATTGGTCATTTGCATCAATATATAGTATTTGTAAGAGCCAGCAAACATAGCTGGATATGGTATGGGAGGGAGAAGAAGAGAAGTAGTGGAGGAGGAGGTGGGGATCAGGAGGTCAGAAGTGTGGGAAGCCATGAAAAGAGTGAAGTTGGGGAAAGCACCAGGAACAGATGGAGTGTGTGGGGAAATGTTGAGGTATGGTGGTGAGATAGTGATAGAATGGGTATGGAAAATGTGCAAACTAGCAT
This sequence comes from Paralithodes platypus, assembly GCA_032716605.1. Taxonomy (NCBI): domain Eukaryota; kingdom Metazoa; phylum Arthropoda; class Malacostraca; order Decapoda; family Lithodidae; genus Paralithodes; species Paralithodes platypus. The sequence continues at coordinate 19,087,097 of CM064537.1, read as the reverse complement.
GGGAGAAGGGGAGTGCACCCAATGACTGGAAGACTGGCATAATAGTCCCCCTATATAAGGGCAAAGGGGAAAGAGGAGTGTGTGGTAACCACCGAGGAATATGTCTTCTAAGCATAGTAGGGAAGGTATACAGTAGGGTAGTGATTGAGAGAGTGAGAGTGAGAACGGAGAAATGGATAGGCGACGAGCAGGGAGGTTTTAGGAAGGGAAGAGGATGTGTAGATCAGATTTTTACCCTGAATTGTGTTGTGGAGAAGTATCTGGAGAAGAAACAAAAGGTGTATGTTGCCTTTATGGACTTGGAGAAGGCCTATGACAGAGTGGATAGAGAAGGTTTGTGGAAAGTACTTAGAATATACGGAGTAGAGGGCAAGTTGCTGAAAGCAGTGAAGAGCATGTATGAGGGTGCAAAGGCGGCAGTACGTGTGGAGAGTGAGCAGAGCGAGTTCTTTGACCTGAATGTTGGTTTGAAACAGGGGTGTGTGATGTCCCCGTGGTTGTTTACTGTATATATGGATGGAGTTATGAAAGAAATACTATCAAGAGCAGTGGATGTTGGTGTATCGCTGAAAAGGGAGGGAATTGAGTGGAAGCTACCTATACTGCTGTTTGCGGATGATACAGTTCTGATGAGTGATAATGAATGGGAGTTGCAGGGTCTGGTAAATGAGTTTGGAACAGTGTGCGAAAAACGGAATTTGAAGGTAAATACGGGGAAGAGCAAGGTTATGGTCTTCGAAAGGGGTGAAGTCACAGAGTGTGAGGTGAAGCTGAACGGTCAGGCTATGGAGATCGTCAACTCTTTTAAGTATCTGGGCAGTGTGTTGAGTAAAGATGGGACTATGGATGAAGAGGTGCGGGAGAGGGTACAACAGGGGAAGAGGGTTGTAGGAACGCTAAAAGCAGTAACAAGAAATAGGGTGGTCAGTATGGAAGTGAAGAAGTCCTTGCATGACAGTGTGGTAATCCCGACACTGACTTACGGAAGCGAAGCATGGACGTTGGTTGAGAGACTCAGACCAAGAGTGAGAGCAGTGGAAATGAATTACTTAAGGAGGGCGTGCGGAGTTACATGGAGGGATAGACAGACTAATGAGGAAGTAAGAAGGAGGTGTGGTGTGGAGGTAGATGTGCTGGAAAGTGTGAAAAGGAACAACTTGAGATGGTTCGGCCATATGGAACGTATGGAAAGCGAGAGAATGACTAAGAGGGTGTACGAGAGCGAGGTGGAGGGACAGAGAGGGAGAGGTAGACCGAATATGAGGTGGAAGGATGGAGTGAGGAACTACATGAACGAAGGCGGTGCTGGTTGGGGGGAGGGGCGTCGACTGACTGGGGACAGAGGTGCATGGGGGCGGTTCGTTCGTGGCCACCCCTTCGGGGATCACGGCGTCAGGCAATAGATAGATAGATAGAATTAGGGCCTAATTAGAAATCTCGGGAAAACCTATTTTCCCCATTAGGCCTATCGATCGATGTTGAGACTCGCCCCCCCCACCCCCTCCCTCGATAGTGATTTGAAAAGACATTAGCCTAACCTAACAACCTTGCCACAACCACACCCCCGCTGGTTGAGTACTAGGCTAATCCCTTAATAAAAAATAAAAAAATTGGCCTGTCGATTATAGGAAGGTGAAAGAAAAGTCGATGAAGTCTACGGGGTTTACTCTGCAATCTTCAGCTTGATTGTACATTGATAACGGGAAAGTACCGTATTGACAACCTTGTTACGAAAATTAGATTTTAGTACCATACTTTTAAATTAGGTTTTTCCGAGGGTTTAACACATTTTCATATGATCTTTAGAGCTATCGATGACTGTAAGTACCGTATTGACAACCTTGTTACGAAAAAGACATTTTAGTACCATGCTTTTTTATTAGGTTTTGCGAGGGTTAAAACAAATGTTCTTATGATCTTTAGAGCATATAGGGGAAAAACTAAATAAGATGGTCACCAATTTTCCCATGGATTTTTTTATTTTTCCCTGTTAGTTTTCATCAATATATAGTGTTTGGAAATAATTACAACCCTCGGCGAAACCGTTTTCCCCATTATACAACGATCTTAAGACACGCCGCCCGATAGTGGGGAGGGCTATGAAGTACAGGGAAAATGAGGGGTTAAATGCGTAAAACGGCGATTAAAACGTATTTTAGCAAAACTTGGCTCGGGTTTTAAGGTATTTCTAAGGCCTAAAACCCAATATTTCGAAAACCCGAGCCAAGTTTTGGCCAAAGCTGGCTCGGATTTTGAGAGTTTGTAGACAACAAAATGACAGTAACCTCATTTAGAAATTTGGATCAGGTTTCCCGAAATTGCAAAGGCATAAAACCCGAATTTTGGAAAACCCGAGCCAAGTTTTGGCAAAACTTGGCTCGGATTTTGCGAATTTTAAGAGTAAACTAATTACAGTAACCTAATTTAGAATGTTGGCTCATGTTTCCCTAAATTGCAAACCCCAAAACGCATTATTTTGGAAAACCCGAGCCAATTTTTGGCAAAACTTGGCTCGGGTTTTCCAAAATTCGGGTTTTATGCCTTTGCAATTTGATCCTTTGATCGTATTTTGAGAATCGAAAAAGACTAACTACATGTCGGAAATCGGCTCATGATTTCCCTAATTGCAAAGCCATATAACCAGATTTATCGAAAACTTAGCACTTATTTAAATCATAAATATCCAGTAACATAGACCTAGTACATTGGATACAAGCCTAATCCACACCTAACGCCTACAATGTGTCCGTAGTAGGCTACCTAGTAGGCCTACGTGGGATACAACATGGCGGTTGGGCCGGCGTCCATTTAGTAGCCTACCGGTATTCGGCCGTATCTGTAAATACGAATGCGAGGAACTTCGAGCGAATTCCTGATCGAGCGGATGCACAATCCAATCTAATTAACCTAACCTAACCTAACCTAACCTAACCTAACCTAACTTAACCTAACCTAAATGCGCCTCCGCTCGAAGTGTCCAGATACCGTAAATACTACCGCAACTACGAATCTTGTTTCTGAAACCTAGTATATTAAACCTAACCTATCGACAGAGATGGGCAGGTGGAGTGGACTAAAAAGCTGGTGGACAGACCTCGGGAGACAGGTGAAAATAGCGTGTGTACGAATCGGTGCCGTCTATAGGAAGGTATTGACAACCATGTTTCGACAAAATTCCATTTTAGTACCATATATTTTTATTAGGTTTTGCCGAGGCTTAAAACACATTTTCATATTATGTTTAGAGCATATAAAATCCATATGTGTGTTCAAATATTGCAAAATAATTGGTGACCAACTTATTTAGTTATACTCATATAGGCTAGGATAGATTCAATATTTATCTTCAAATATATCAACAAAATTTGTGGTATTAAAATAACATTAAACCCATATATGCCTTACATATAACCAAAATCAGTTAAATCACGACTGTATTTCAATATGTTTTACTTAATGTTATTGTATTAAGTTATTGGTTAGGTTAGCCTAAGTCACTCACACGGAACCGTCCCATTCTCGAGGTGGAGTGGAGTCGGCATTTGACACTGTTACCAACTCCAGAAGTTTTCTTTTGTTTTGATCTGTAGGGTCTAGTGTTACCAACTCAAAAATATTATATCAGGGGTGCGTTCAAGAGCAAGACTTCAGACGCTACAGTTTCCGTAGCGCGAATTGGGGCCTAGTGAACGATTTAGAAGCCTCTCCCGCACTACATAAACAAACTGGGTGGTTGCCATGGTTACGTTTATACCCTGATGAAGGTATTAAGGGAGCCCACCTCCCCTTTTTTTATCTTTCTCTCCTTTTCTCTCTTTCCCTGGCTTGTATCCATTCAGCCAACTATTTTAAGTCATTTATCCCCATCCAGGTGTCGATTTCTTCCTGGCGAGCGGTAGCGAGCCATATGATTATTATTTTCTATGATCAATATGGACAACAGTAACATAATGAAGTCTCAATTTAAGACCAGACTAAACCTTGCTCACAAAACATAACTGCATGAATGTGGGCTCTCAAAGAAATGTTGTAAAAGATGTCCATGTTGGCCATAGAATATAATAATCATGTATTTTGATCTGGGAATTCCAAAAATGTAATTATTAATTGTCTAACTACTTAATTAGTTGAAATAGAGGAAAATTCATTATATAAGTTTATGAGCATTGTTTGTAGGTCGCTTAATTTCAATGTTATTAAATAACTTATAGCTCTTTTTGGACTCCCCAGGTCAAATTGGTTAAGAAGATATTACTTTAAGCCATCTATGCACACTTTGGTTCAAGTATCACTGACAGCCACCATTCAGCTAAGAAAAGTGAGCAGGATTTAGTCCGAAGTAAAAGTGAGACTAAACTATGTTACCTAAACAATGCTCACATTCAGTCCGACATGAATTATGTACTAAATGTGAGCTTATTTAGGTAACATAATGAAGTCTCACTTTAAACAGGGACTAAACCTTACTCACCAAAATAAAATAAAGTGAGCAGGGTTTAATCCAAGGTTAAAGTGAGATTAAACTTTGTTACCTAAACATGCTCACATTCAGTCCGACATGAATTGTGTACTAAATGTGAGCTTATTTAGGTAACATGATGAAGTCTCAATTTAAGATCGTACTAAACCTTGCTAAAAAAAACGTAGCTTAATAATCCAGCACCTGGGAGTATAAATATAAAGGCAGGGAAGGTAGTTACTGCATTATTTTTTTTCGGGGTTGCTGTGTGAAAGTTTGAATTTGTGTGTGTGTGTGTATGTGAAAGTTTATGTGTGTGTGTGTATGTGAGAGTTTGTGTGTGTGTGTGAAAGTTTGTGTTTGTGTGTGTGAGAGAGTGTGTGTGTGTGTAATAGATAGATACAGAGAGAGAGAGTGAGATTTGCACTTTAACTCATGAACTGTGGCTAGATATAACAAAATCCAGAGTAAGAGAGAGAGATTTTTTTCTCTAACGTACCATGAATTTTGGGGAGACACTTGTTACAGTCAGCTTTGCCTTTTGTCTTCTTCATACACATAGACAAAAATGTACAGTCTCTCTAATAAGTGATGTCTCGGCACCAAGTATGTTTTGATCAATAATTGGTATCAGCAATATCTAAGCTTCATTTTTTCATAGCGAGTGAAATATACAAACATGTTCCTATACTTACCCAACCTATCCAACATCTGACAGACATTAATAAAGCACAGAGCCAGCCAAACGTAATGACAGCTGGGACATGATTTATTAGCGCGACGGTACAACCCGGTATCACACGAGCATTTTACCGGAGTCACAATATCCGAGTCACAGTATCTGGCAATATTAAGAAGGGATGGGCGTATTTATGACGCAGAGGTTGCCAGATTAGCAATAGGAAATAGAGTTCTCTCACTCTTATAATTACCTCTCCAAAATTAGTTTTCTGCCCACAGCTAACACAAAGACAACTGCATATTCCATACTACCATATTCCAACATCTGGCAGACATTACTGCCCGATTACAACATCTGACAGACATTACTACTTTATTGCAACATCTGGCAGACATTACTACCTTATTCCAACATATGGCAGACATTACTACCATATTCCAACATCTGGCAGACATTAACACCTTATTCCAACATCTGGCAGACATTACTACTGTATTCTAACATCTGACAGACATTACTACCTCATTCCGACATCTGACAGATTTACTACCATATTCCAACATCTGGCAGACATTCCTACCTTATTCCAACAACTGTCAAAAATTACTGCCCGATTGCAACATCTGACAGACATTTCTAAAATATTCCAACATCTGACAGACATTACTATTTTATTCCAATATCTGGCAGACATTACTGCCCGATTGCAACATCTGACAGACATTTCTACTTTATTCCAACATCTGGCAGACATTACTACCTTATTCCGACACCTGGCAGACATTACTGCCCGGCAACACCTGACAGACATTTATAAAATATTCCATCTGACAGACATTACTACTTTATTCTAACATCTGGCAAACATTATTGTCCGATTGAAACATCTGACAGACATTACTACTTTATTGCAACATCTGGCAGACATTACTACTCTATTCCAACATCTGGCAGACATTACTACCTTATTGCAACATCTGACAGACATTAATCACTACCATATTCCAACATCTGACAGCCATTGCTACCATACTCCAAAATATGACAGACATTACTACCTGATACCAAGATCTGGCAGACATTACTACCTTATTCCAACAGCTGACAAACATTACTACCATATTCCAAAATCTAGCAGACATTAGTACCTTAGTGCAACATCTGGCAGACATTACTACCTTATTCCAACATTTGGCAGACAATACTACTGTATTCCAACATCTGGCAGACATTACTACCTTATTCCGACATCTGACAGACATTATGACCATATTCCAACATCTGGCAGACGTTCCTACCTTATTCCAACAACTGCCAAAAATTACTACCTTTTTCCAACATCTGACAGACATGACTACCTTATTCCAACATCTGACAGACATTACTACCTTATTCCAATATCTGGCAGACATTCCTACTGTATTCCAACATCTGGCAGACATTACTACCTTATTCCAACATCTGGCAGACATTACTACCATATTCCAACATCTGGCAGACATTACTACTGTATTCCAACATCTGGCAGACATTACTACCTGATCCCAACATCTGGCAGATATTAATACATTATTCTAGCATCTGGCAGACATTACTACCTAATCCCAACATCTGGCAGACATTCGGCTACTACCTTATTCCAACATCTGACAGACATTACTACCTGATCCCAACATCTGGCAGACATTCCTACCTTATTCCATCAACTGCCAAAAATTACTGCCCGATTGCAACATCTGACAGACATTTCTAAAATATTCCAACATCTGACAGACACTACTACCATATTCCAACATCTGGCATACATTCCTACCTTATTCCAACAACTGCTAAAAATTACTGCCCGATTGCAACATCTGACAGACATTTCTAAAATAATCCAACATCTGACAGACATTACTACTTTATTCCAACATATGGCAGACATTACTGCCCGATTGCAACATCTGACAGACATTACTACTTTATTCCAACATCTGGCAGACATTACTACCTTATTCCAAAACCTGGCAGACATTACTGCCCGATTAAAACATCTGACAGACATTTCTAAAATATTCCAACATCTGCCAGACATTACTACTTTATTCCAACATCTGCCTGACATTACTGTCCGATTGCAACATCTGACAGACATTACTACTTTATTGCAACATCTGGCAGACATTACTACCTTATTGCAACATCTGACCGACATTACTACCATATTCCAACATCTGACAGACATTGCTACTATATTCCAAAATCTGACAGACATTACTACCTGATCCCAAGTTCTGGCAAACATTACTATCTTATTCCAACATCTGACAGACACATTAATTAGTACCTTAGTGCAACATTTGGCAGACATTGCTACTGTATTCCAACATCTGGCAGACATTACTACCTTATTCCAACATCTGGCAGACATTACTACCTTATTCCAACATCTGGCAGACATTACTACTGTATTCCAACATCTCTCCGACATTACTACCTTTTTCCGACACCTGACAGACATTACTACCATATTCCAACATCTGGCAGACATTCCTACCTTATTCCAACAACTGCCAAAAATTACTATCTTATTCCAACAACTGACAGACATTACTACCTTATTCCAACATCTGACAGACATACTACCTTATTCCAACATCTGGCAGACATTACTACTGTATTCCAACATCTGGCAGACATTACTACCTTATTCCAACATCTGGCAGACATTACTACCATATTCCAACATCTGGCAGACATTACTACTGTATTCCAACATCTGGGCAGACATAACTACCTGATCCCAACATCTGGCAGACATTAATACATTATTCCAACATCTGGCAGACATTACTACCTGATCCCAACATCTGGCAGACATTCGGCTACTACCTTATTCCAACATCTGACAGACATTACTACCTGATCCCAACATCTGGCAGGCATTCCTACCTTATTCCATCAACTGCCAAAAATTACTGCCAGATTGCAACATCTGACGGACATTTCTAAAATATTCCAACATCTGACAGACATTACTACTTTATTCCAACATCTGGCAGACATTCCTACCTTATTCCGACATCTGACAGACATTACTACCATATTCCAACATCTGACAGACATTACTACCATATTCCAACATCTGGCATACATTCTTACCTTATTCCAATAACTGCTAAACATTACCGCCAGATTGCAACATCTGACAGACATTTCTAAAATAATCCAACATCTGACAGACAATACTACTTTATTCCAACATCTGGCAGACATTACTGCCCGATTGCAACATCTGACAGACATTTCTAAAATATACCAACATCTGACAGACATTACTACTTTATTCCAACATCTGCCTGACATTACTGTCCGATTGCAACATCTGACAGACATTACTACTTTATTGCAACATCTGGCAGACATTACTACCTTATTGCAACATCTGACAGACATTACTACCATATTCCAACATCTGACAGACATTGCTACTATATTCCAAAATCTGACAGACATTACTACCTGATCCCAAGATCTGGCAAACATTATTATCTTATTCCTACATCTGACAGACACATTAAATAGTACCTTAGTGCAACATTTGGCAGACATTGCTACTGTATTCCAACATCTGGCAGACATTACTACCTTATTCCAACATCTGGCAGACATTACTACCTTATTCCAACATCTGGCAGACATTACTACTGTATTCCAACATCTCTCAAACATTACTACCTTTTTCCGACATCTGACAGACATTACTACCATATTCCAACATCTGGCAGACATTCCTACCTTATTCCAACAACTGCCAAAAATTACTATCTTATTCCAACATCTGACAGACATTACTACCTTATTCCAACATCTGGCAGACATTCTACCTTATTCCAACATCTGGCAGACATTACTACTGTATTCCAACATCTGGCAGACATTGCTACCTTATTCCAACATCTGGCAGACATTACTACCATATTCCAACATCTGGCAGACATTACTACCTGATCCCAACATCTGGCAGACATTAATACATTATTCCAACATCTGGCAGACATTACTACCTGATCCCAACATCTGGCAGACATTCGGCTACTACCTTATTCCAACATCTGACAGACATTACTACCTGATCCCAACATCTGGCAGACATTCCTACCTTATTCCATCAACTGCCAAAAATTACTGCCCGATTGCAACATCTGACAGACATTTCTAAAATATTCCAACATCTGACAGACATTACTACTTTATTCCAACATCTGGCAGACATTCCTACCTTATTCCGACATCTGACAGACATTACTACCATATTCCAACATCTGACAGACATTACTACTTTATTCCAACATCTGGCAGACATTCCTACCTTATTCCGACATCTGACAGACATTACTACCATATTCCAACATCTGGCATACATTCCTACCTTATTCCAACAACTGCTGAAAATTACTGCCCGATTGCAACATCTGATAGACATTTCAAAAATAATCCAACATCTGACAGACATTACTACTTTATTACAACATCTGGCAGACATTACTACTTTATTACAACATCTGGCAGACATTACTGCCCGATTGCAACATCTGACAGACGTTACTACTTTATTCCAACATCTGGCAGACATTACTACCTTATTCCAAAACCTGGCAGACATTACTGCCCGATTGCAACATCTGACAGACATTTCTAAAATAATCCAACATCTGACAGACATTACTACTTTATTCCAACATCTGGCAGACATTACTACCTTATTCCAAAACCTGGCAGACATTACTGCCCGATTGCAACATCTGACAGACATTTCTATAATATTCCAACATCTGACAGACATTACTACTTTATTCCAACATCTGCCTGACATTACTGTCCGATTGCAACATCTGACAGACATTACTACTTTATTGCAACATCTAGCAGACATTACTACCTAATTGCAACATCTGACAGACATTACTACCATATTCCAACATCTGACAGACATTGCTACTATATTCCAAAATCTGACAGACATTACTACCTGATCCCAAGATCTGGCAAACATTATTATCTTATTCCTACATCTGACAGACACATTAAATAGTACCTTAGTGCAACATTTGGCAGACATTGCTACTGTATTCCAACATCTGGCAGACATTACTACCTTATTCCAACATCTGGCAGACATTACTACTGTATTCCAACATCTCTCAGACATTACTAGCTTTTTCCGACATCTGACAGACATTACTACCATATTCCAACATCTGGCAGACATTCCTACCTTATTCCAACAACTGCCAAAAATTACTATCTTATTCCAACATCTGACAGACATTACTACCTTATTCCAACATCTGGCAGACACACTACCTTATTCCAACATCTGACAGACATTACTACCTTATTCCAACATCTGGCAGAAATTATTACCTGATTGCAACATCTGGCAGACATTACTACATTATTCTAACATCTGGCAGACATTACTACCTTATTCCAATATCTGGCAGACATTACTTCCTTATTCCAACATTTGGCACACATTACCTTCTTATTCCAACATCTGACAGACATTACTACCATATTCCAACATCTGGCAGACATTACCTCCTTATTCCAACATTTGGCAGAAATTACTACCATATTCCAACATCTGACAGACATTACTACCATAACAGACATTACTACCTTATTCCAACATCTGGCAGACATTACTACCATATTCCAACATCTGACAGACATTACTACCTTATTCCAACATTTGGCAGACATTACTACCATATTCCAACATATGGCAGACATTACTACTTTATTCCAACATCTGACAGACATTACTACCATATTCCAACATCTGACAGACATTGCTACCTTAATCCAACATCTGGCAGACATTACTACCATATTCCCACATCTGGCAGCCATTACTACCTTATTCCAACATCTGGCAGACATTAATACCTTATTCCAACATCTGGCAGACATTATTTACTACCATATACCAACATCTGGCAGACATTTCTACCTTATTCCAACATCTGACAGAAATTACTACCGGTATTATTCCAACAACTGCCAAACATTACTATCTTACTCCAACATCTGGCAGACATTACTACCATATTCCAACATCTGGCAGACATTTCTACCTTATTCCAACATCTGGCAGACATTTCTACCTTCTTCTGACAACTGACAGACATTACCACCTTATTCTAACATCTGACAGACATTACTACCTTATTCCAACAGCTGCCAAACATTACTACCTTATTCCAACATCTGACAGACATACTACCTTATTCCAACACCTGGCAGACATTACTACATTATTACAACATCTGACAGACATTACTACCATATTCCAACATCTGACAGACGTTAACCTTATTCCAAATTCTGGCAGACATTACTGCCTGATTGCAACATCTGACAGACATTTCCACAGTATCCTAACATCTGGCAGACATTACTACAATATTCCAACATCTGACAGATATTACTTCCTTTTTCCAATATCTGGCAGACATTGCTATAATATTGCAACATCTGACAGACATAACTACCTTATTCCAACATCTGACTGACATTACTACCATATTGCAACATCTGACAGACATTAATACCTTATTCCAACATCTGGCAGACATTACTAACTTATTCCAACATCTGGCAGACATTATTACCTGATTGCAACATCTGACAGACATTCCTAACCTATTCCAACATCGGGCAGACATTCGTACCTTATTCCAACATCTGGCAGACATTACTACCTGTTTGAAACATCTGACAGACAATTTTACATTCAAACATCTGGCAGACATTACTACAATATTCCACTATCAAAGACATGAAGGACATTGGTCAGACAGAATTCATGTACAAACATCCGGCAGATAGAAAAACAAACACCGACCTCGGGCAGACAGACAAATATCCAGGATAATTATCGCGAATAGACTCTCAGCGTTATTATACATAATTTATTAGGAAAACTGAAGCTCTATGGAATCCTTATAATATACTCACATAGATTCCGTTTTGATAAGTTTTGTAACTCGATTTTGTCGATATAAATAGTCCCGCTCGTAAACAAACTCAGTCCCGCAATCTTGAGAGCGCTGCTACGGACGTGTTCGAAATGGAGTACACTCGCTACGGTAAAGTGTTATGTTCTACAAAGATGTTACTGTATGTCTAATATATGAACCCACAGTAGCTGGCATGCAACTTGCAAGGGCTAGTGTTGTATCCCACGTACTGGGTCTAGGGCACTCTAGGGTTAGGTTAGGTTAGGTTGTTTGGTTAGGTTAATATACTAGGTCTCGGAAACAAGATTCGTAGTTGCGGTAGTATTTACATGAAAAATATAGTTAACTATCAAAACTATTCTCCCACAGTGGAATCTATGTGAGTATATTATAAGGATTCCATAGAGCTTCACTTTCCCTAATAAATTATGTATAATAACGCTGCGAGTCTTTTCAAACAAAATTACCAAAACGAGCTAGGCTAAAACAAAAAAACAAAATCACAAAATAAAAGTTAGTCAACTCGTTTCCTTGATATATACCGGCGGATGTAGTGTCCTTGAAGATTATCGTAACGGGGACAGCTGAGGAAAGAGTGGAGGATGGTTTCGTCCACAGAGACAAACTTTACGGGCTTGGGCTCTTGAAATGATTTTGAAGGCAATTAAAAAACGACGCCGGCTCAACTGGTAAATGATGTCTGGAGTCTGGAAAAAATAGGACGCCGGCTCAACTGGCAAAAATGATGTCTGGACAAAATAGGACGCCGGCTCAACTGGCAAATGATGTCTGTAGAAAAAGAAGACGCCGGATAATCTGGCAAATGATGTCTGTAGAAAAATAAGACGCCGGATAATCTGGCAAATGATGTCTATAAATGTCTCACACTGCGACTCTGTCTGGAATCCACACACTTAATCAATAAATTATAAGCCATTCAAAATAAGGCGGCAAGATGGATTAGACACACTACAACAAGACATTAAATTAGATATACTTGCAACAAGAAGACACAAACACAGACTATACAAAATCACAAACAATTAATCTACAGTACTAGACATAGACAAAGACACCACCCTACAAACATACGATCCACAAGAGGCAGCCACAACCGAAAATACCTAACATACCAGGCAAGCACCGACATATTTGGGCACTAATTTTTTCCCCGCAGCATCCAAGAGTGGAAATTAATATGGAATCACCTTCATTCTCATATAGTTAACAGTCCCACTCTTGATAGTTTTAAAGCTAGGATCACTGAACATTCTTCTCCTTATCCTCATCCTTCCCATTAGCCCCTTAAGGGGAGATTTTCACTTCAGTTTTTTTTTTCTGGACCCCCTTCTCCCTCATGTTTAGCCTAAACATGTTCGCCTAATTAGTTTGGCAATTTTAAGACCTTTCGCCCCATTTCATGCCATTTTGGTGCGAATTGCCCTCGCTAATCATGTTTAATTTTTATTTACAGGTAGGCCTATATGACATTATCTGTCAAGTCTATTTTAGGTATATTTGTAATTATTTCTACGCATATACATATCTAGAATATAGCTATCTATCTATATACTTAGGCAAATACCCCATAGCTTGGGGTGGACGACTCGAGACAGAGCCCGAACAGGGACAACACGTATAATTAAAGTAATAACATAACAAGTAGCTACATAATAGCTGGACCCGTGGACAACTGTACACATCTGTCCCAAAAATAGTTATCAGGCTGAAAATACTACTGCGCATGCGTCAGAGAGAGTTTTGGATTTGCTTAGAGTTGTAAATGCTTATTATAGATGCTATATAAGCCCACCATCAATATCACTGCTGTCCATGATGATCTAAGGTTATACTATACCTTATATTAAATCTGAATGTCCTTGGTGTGGTCCAATGGTTGAGTAAATGGGGGTTACTTACTTGTTCTGGGTTCGTCGTCTGCTGCAGTGTTGATAACAGTGGTTGATAAGTAGGGCCATCTATCGGGGGAATGACAGGCTATTCTTTTAGACTCCATTATGTATACCTTACTGTAAACAACTTGTATATCTTATTTTGACCCTCATAGAAGGCTAGTCCTAGGTCTCGGAGTCTTCTCCTGGGCGTCCTAGATATGTGTGATTTATTTATATATTATTATTTGTTATTATTATTAGTATTATTAGTATTATTTTTTATTTTTTTATTTTTTTTATTTTTTTATTTTGTCCCTATTCGGGCTCTGTCTCGAGTCGGCCATCCTTAGCTATGGGTTATGTGCCTGTGTATATAGGCTACTGTAGTACAGTAACTGTACATACATTTATTCATATAAGTATGTATGTACTTACACTAGTTGTACTTACACTAGTTGTATTTGCGGGAGTGAGCATGCTCGTTAATTCCCGCCTCCTAAGATATGTTTGTCATACCGTGCTTTGAAACTATGCACTGATGGTGCAGACACTACTTCGGCTGGCAATTTGTTCCACCCACTAATCGAGTTGGTAGGAAATCTTTTACTTTTCAGATCAGATTTACTATTAAGCACTTTTAGTTTGTAGCTGTGACCTCTTGTTCTCTCACCTCCATCCCTCTTTATGAAGTTTTCTTGGTCGATTTTGTCAATACCTCTAACACATTTGTATGTATGTATGTATGTATGTACTCTGGCACCTTCCCCAGTTTCCTTTTTTTCTTTTTTTTTTATAGGGGTGGCCGACTTGAGACAGAGCCCAAACAGTGACATCACAACACATCAGAAAACACAAAACAAAACGCAAAATCACACATCTTTTCTTTTTGGCTGGCGGGCATGGTTTCTTTCCCTTTTTTATTGTATGTATGTATACAGTAGGCTATACTCAGGCACATACCCCATATCTGGGGGTGGCCGACTCGAGACAGAACCCAAACAGAAACAAAATTTAAAGTTCCAATTCTTATAGGGTCAGGGACCACTTTCACGTTCCCTCGCCCCTTTCTGTCTCGTCTATTACTTGGCAATATTCCCCTTGAGGATTAGGACATCATTTAAACTTTTATTCTATCTATCTATCTATCTATCTATATGCTCAGGCCCAATCCCCATTTTGGGGGTAGCCGACTCAAGACAGAGCAAGAACAGGGAAAACACAAAAACAACATAAAACAAAAAATAAACACAGATAAAAAACACAAACTCTCACACATCCAGGTCACCCAGGAGAAGACCCAGAGACCAGGGTCACCAAGGTCGCTCCAGCACTCCCCCGGCCCCTGACCACCAGGAGAGGTTCCGATCTCGGCAGGCAGACATGCAGCGGAGCCAAAGCGACAAGCCCTCCCACCACACTTCCAGGCACACCCTTCATATTAATCGTCTCCCCGGGCCAGGCGCCTGATGGACTATTATCTAGTCCAACTTGCGCCCGACCCCTTACTCCAAATGACCACGTGTTCACTCAACTATTCACAAGCATTCTCCATTCACTCCTGTCCACCACCACTTCCCCTGCCTGATCTATAGTCATTCCTCTATCATCCAAAGCCTTTCTTACACAGTCTCTCCATCTCAATGGGGGTCTTCCTGCCCTTCTATCTCCCCTTGTACCTGACTCACATATTCTCTTTGTAAGCCTTTCATCTCCCATTCGTTCAACATGACCATACCAGCTCAGCACCCTTCTGTCCACTCTGGCTGACAAATGTTCCTGCTGCCCCACTCTCCTACGTATCTCTTCATTTCTCAATCTGTCTCTACGAGTAACTCCACACATACTCCTCAAGCAGCTCATCTCCATCACATCCAGCCCTCTTTTCTCCTTTTTCTTCAGAGCCCATGTCTCAGCCCCATACATCACTGTTGGCACAACAATTCCTTGATACAGTGCACTTTTTACTTTCACTCCGAGATTTCTCGTCTTCCACATACTTCCCATTGCTCCGAAAACCTTCCTTCCTTCACACACTCTCTGTTTTACCTCGACTTCCATACCTCCACTCCTGCTTATTGATCCTCCTAGATATTTAAAACACTCTACTTGTTCCAATATTTCCCCATCCAGCCTCACATCTAGATTCACCCTATGCTCTCCCCTATTACACACCATTACTTTACTTTTATTGACGTTCACCTTCAGTTTCCTCCTTCCACAAATCACACCAAACTCTTTGACTACCCGCTGCAGTTTCTCATCAGAATCCGCCACCAATGCTGTGTCATCAGCGAACAGCAACTGATTCAACTCCCAATCTCTACCATTCTTTCCTACTAAACCCAATCCTCTTCCCATAGTTCTCCTTTTCACCTCCCTCACCACACCATCCATAAACATATTAAACAGCCATGGTGACATTACACAACCCTGTCGCAAACCTACCTTTACCTCAAACCATTCACTCAACTCACCATTTCCTACTCTCACACATGCTCTGCTCCCTTCATAAAAACTCTTAACTGCTTCTAACAAATTTCCTCCAATTTCATAAATCCTTAACACCTTCCACATTGCTTCACGGTCCACACGATCATATGCTTTTTCCAAGTCCATAAAAGCCCAAAATATCTCCTTATGCTTCTCTAAATACTTCTCGCATAACTGTCTTACTGCAAACATCTGATCCACGCACCCTCTTCCCCTCCTAAAACCGCACTGTTCTTCTCCTATTGCAACTTCCGTACACTTTATTATCCTCTCTATCAACACCCTGCCATACAGCTTTCCAACCACTGACAATAAACTAATACCTCTATAACTTGAACACTCCTGCCGATCTCCCTTCCCCTTGTACAACGGCACAATACATGCACTCTTCCAGTCTATTGGTACCATTGACACAGCAAAGCACACATTGAAAAGTCTCACCAACCAATCTATTATCACATCTCCACCCTTCTTTTATTCTGGCTATCATTAAAAAAAAAATCATCATAGAAGTGGGGATTGGGCCTGAGTATATAGATAGATCGATAGCTCATTAGACGATTTTATTCAGCTTAGGAAGGAGCTGTGGGAGTCGGTGGTATAATTGAGTTGCTTTGGACCCCTCAGATTCCGAGAGGTAATCGTCTAATTATAGCCAGAATAAGTTCAATTGACCACTTGCGAGTTTGCGAGTTCGAGTTAAGGAAGTTGGAGCTGTAGACATTGATATTTAGCAGAATTACCAGCTAAAATACTGTCGCAGTACATAATATAAATACATAAAACCCAATTTGACATTCCATTTATCCATCAGAAACGTAAATTATTATTGCATTTCTGTTTAATATCGATGTCTACAGCTCCAACTTCCTTATAGAACGAAACTCGCAAGTAGTCAATTAATATATGTTTCCTCCTGTGTTGAAAGGAATAAGATTTTGGAGCTAAAAAAAAAAAAAAAAAAAAAAAAAACCTTCTCCCTCATGTTTAGCCCCATTCGTTTTGATATTTCAAGACGTTTGCCCATTAGTTTGGCTATCTTAAGACATTTTTCCCCAGTTCTTTGTCAATTGTAAGATCTTTTGTGCCATTTAGATGTTAGGATTTCTGATACTTGATTGTTATGCCATGAAATTATTTAGTCAGTTTAGCCAATCGTTGCCTTGCATGACGAGATGGATTGGGCGTGAGAGGGATCTGCCTTGTGTGGGTCAATCAGCTTTCTGCAGACTCCCATTATTTTATGTTCTTATGTTATAAATATTAATTAATTTGATAAAAACTTCTTCAAATTAGATAACAATATGTGTTTATGTATCATTATAGCTACTGTCTTTTGGGGAGCTCAGTGGTCTGGTTAAACTTCTCACCCGTCCACCTCTCCTCCCCAATCCACATAACCTGCCCATAACATCCACTCCCACTCCTAAAACCCGTCCACCTCTCCTCCCCAACCCACCCAGCCCATCCACACCCCAACCTAATCCATTCCTACCCTCATCTCCTGCACCCCAATCCCCACCCTCAACCCCCCCATCACCCCCCCCCCTCCCCCACCCCCCCCCCCACCCCATCCTCGTGCAGCAGCACCCAACATACACCGCACACACATTAATATCCTTCAACTAAACATAGATGGCATCAACACAAAGAAACACGAACTCACACACTTCATCAAACAACACAACATACACATTGCCATCTTACAAGAAACAATTAAACTCTGTACAACACAAAAAACATCTACATTTCACAATTTCACCACCATACAACAAGACCGGGCCGTCGGCATTGGCGGTGGACTCATCACCCTGGTACACAAAGATATAACATATATAGACACCAGTGCACATACCAAATCCCTCCTCCCCCCAAACGATAACACAACAGAAATACAATCAATTAAAATACGCACTGACAACAGCTCCAACATTACCATCATAAATACATACATCCCTCCCCAAACATCCCCTACAGTACCAAACGATTACAGACCACAAATACAACACATTACAAACACCCCACACATCATCCTGGGTGGTGATTTCAATGCAAAGACGTAGGCCTGGTTTGTCGACAACCCCGACACAGACAGATGGCTGGTCTTACGACACCAAACAGACAACCTATATATCCTCAATAACA
The DNA here is from genome assembly GCA_032716605.1 of Paralithodes platypus. Lineage (NCBI taxonomy): Eukaryota > Metazoa > Arthropoda > Malacostraca > Decapoda > Lithodidae > Paralithodes > Paralithodes platypus. The sequence continues at coordinate 19,068,416 of CM064537.1, read as the reverse complement.
TTCATCAGCATACCCATACTCCCCACCAAGCCCTCTACACCCCATCATCTCCTGATATCACCTTTTGTTCCCCTGAACTCGCCCCCACAACATCCTGGAAGGTGGTCAGAACCTTGGGCTCAGACCACCTCCCGATCATTATCACCACCAAAACAAGACTCACCCCAGCTAGCCACAGACACACTTACACTAACTATAAAAGAGCTAACTGGGAAGCATTCACAAATGAGACAGAACAACACTTTGAAACCTTAAACAGTACACTAACATCAACAATGCTGTACACACATTCAACACGACTATTTAAAACGCCGACAAGAAACACATTCCAAGAAGTAACATAAAAAAACACAACCCCAACTTCTCACCAGAAATTCAAAACCCCATCATACAACGCGACACACTGAAACACTCCCCAGCACCCCACACACAAGACATCAATCAACAACTTCAAGCACTCAACATCCAGATTAACAACAAAATACAAGAACAACAAACACTAAATTGGAATAACTTCTTACAAACACTCGATCACAAAACAAACCCCCAAAAACTCTACAAAACACTAAACAGCATCACACTTTCCAACAGCAACACAATCACATGCTGCAATCACAACAACAGACTCTACTCCTTCACGTAAACAACAAGCAAACACTCTCATCAATCACTTCTCTCATGTCAGTCACCTAAAACATCACAAAGACGACCGACGTGTCATCCGACGAAAAAGACAATTCCCCACAGACCCTGACTATACACCCTTCACCAACAACCACACAAAGCATATCATCAACAATCTCAAGCTCTCACCCGCCTGTGGCCTAGACAACATAAGCAACATTCACCTCAGACACCTGGGACCACAAGGCATACAAGCACTCACTAACATATCAAACTACAGCTACTCACACAATACAATACCAGACATCTGGAAGCATGGTATCATCATCACATTCCCCAAACCTAACAAAGAACCCACGCTACCCTCCTCACACTGCCCTATCACACTCCTTTGCACCCCCTCCAAAGTCATAGAGCGCCTTGTACTATAACTGATGACACCTGACTTACCCCTTTCTCCAACACAACATGGCTTCAGGCCATTGCACTCCACAAACACTTCTTACAGACCTTACACAAAGAGCTTTTGACGGCATCAACTCAGCTAGACCACCACACAGATCAGTACTTGCCACACTTGACATCAGTAAAGCCTTCGATGCCATCCCCCGCCACAACCTAACAAACAAAATCTACAACACAAGCATGCACAACAACACAAAAATAGGTCCTGATGTGACGGCGTCTACGCCGTGGGACCACCTCCCTGAGCTGCCAACCGCAGATGGCTGCCGACCCTCCACGGCCGGAGACAAGATCAAAGACCAGTGGAGGACAACCGGATGCCGGCCGCGGGGAGCAGTTTCTGGAGCTTATTCTACCTTATTCTAACATCTGGCTGACATTACTACCTTATTCCAACATCAGGCTGACATTACTACCTTATTCCAACATCTGGCTGACATTATTACCTTATTGCAACATCTGACAGACATTACTACCATATTCCAACATCTGACAGACATTGCTACCATATTCCAAAATCTGACAGACATTACTACCTGATCCCAATATCTGGCAGACATTACTACCTAATTCCAACATCTGACAGACATTACTACCATATTCCAAAATCTAGCAGACATTAGTACCTTAGCACAACATCTGGCAGACATTACTACCTTATTCCGACATCTGACAGACATTACGACCATATTCCAACATCTGGCAGACGTTCCTACCTTATTCCAACAACTGCCAAAAATTACTACCTTATTCCAACCATCTGACAGACATGACTACCTTATTCCAACATCTGACAGACATTACTACCTTATTCCAATATCTGGCAGACATTACTACTGTATTCCAACATCTGGCAGACATTACTACCTTATTCCAACATCTGGCAGACATTACCATATTCCAACATCTGGCAGACATTACTACTGTATTCCAACATCTGGCAGACATTACTACCCCATTCCGACATCTGGCAGGTTTACTACTATATTCCAACATCTGGCAGACATTCCTACCTTATTCCAACAACTGCCAAAAATTACTGCCCGATTGCAACATCTGACAGACATTTCTAAAATATTCCAACATCTGACAGACATTACTATTTTATTCCAATATCTGGCAGACATTACTGCCCGATTTCAACATCTGACAGACATTACTACTTTATTCCAACATCTGGCAGACATTACTACCTTATGCCAACACCTGGCAGACATTACTGCCTGGCAACATCTGACAGACATTTCTAAAATATTCCAACATCTTACAGACATTCCTACTTTATTCCAACATCTGGCAAACATTTTTGTCCGATTGCAACATCTGACAGACATTACTACTTTATTGCAACATCTGGCAGACATTACTACTCTATTCCAACATCTGGCAGACATTACTACCTTATTTCAACATCTGACAGACATTAATTACTACCATATTCCAACATCTGACTGACGTTGCTACCATATTCCAAAATATGACAGACATTACTACCTGATACCAAGATCTGGCGGACATTACTACCTTATTCCTACATCTGACAGACATTACTACCATATTCCAAAATCTAGCAGACATTAGTACCTTAGTGCAACATCTGGCAGACATTACTACCTTATTCCAACATTTGGCAGACAATACTACTGTATTCCAACATCTGGCTGACATTATTACCTTATTGCAACATCTGACAGACATTATTACCTTATTGCAACATCTGACAGACATTGCTACCATATTCCAACATCTGACAGACATTGCTACCATATTCCAAAATCTGACAGACATTACTACCTGATCCCAATATCTGGCAGACATTACTACCATATTCCAAAATCTAGCAGACATTAGTACCTTAGTGCAACATCTGGCAGACATTACTACCTTATTCCAACATTTGGCAGACAATACTACTGTATTCCAACATCTGGCAGACATTACTACCTTATTCCGACATCTGACAGACATTACGACCATATTCCAACATCTGGCAGACGTTCCTACCTTATTCCAACAACTGCCAAAAATTACTACCTTATTCCAACATCTGACAGACATGACTACCTTATTCCAACATCTGACAGACATTGCTACAATATTCCAACATCTGACAGACATTACTACCTTATTCCAACATCTGGCGGACAATACTACCAAATTCCAACATCTGACAGACATTACTACCTTATTCCCACATCTGACAGACATTACTACCTTATTCCAACATCTGGCAGACATTACTACAATATTCCAACATCTTACAGACATTACTACCTTATTCCAACATCTGGCAGACATGACTACCTTATTCCAACATCTGACAGACATTACTACCTTATTCCAACATCTGACAGACATTACTACTATATTCAAATAAAACAAATCGAGGAAGGTGAAGACATGCAGACATTTCTCGCCATTTCAGCCGGACCACATTAGCTCCACATCAGAGCTCTTATAGGGCAGGGCAGAAGGATGAGGCAAGAACTGCTACACCGCAACACCAACCAAGAAGTGATCAGGGCGAAGAATGAGAGATCAGGTCGAAGGTAGAAAAAATCACATCGAGAAGCAAACAATGCATTACCAAAGGGAATCAAGTCATTCCGGCCACATCAGCAACCGAAGAAGCAAATCAGGTCAGGAGTCTGCTACCTAGCCAGACCAGGGAGACATGAGATATAGGCTGCCCGAGGACAGCCGAATAGGACAGAATAAAAGTGGAAAAACATAGTACAGTATGAGGAAAGAAAAACTACTCAAAATTAGTCCAACTGAGGACGAAAGCTTGAGGGGAGAGGGAGGGAAACAACCACATCCCTCTCCCATCAAGCCCCAGTCGCCAGCCCCGAAGTCCCCCAACCGCGACAAGGAGAGTAGTACCAGGGGGGATATTTTGTATCAAAATATATATATATATATATATTTAAATATATACAGTATATGTTTTCGGATTTCTGATAGTTATTCCATGAAACGACTTAGCCAGTTTATCTACTTGTTGACTTGTATAAATAATTATTATTCTTGTAAAAACCTCTTCAAATTAGAAAATATTTTGTTTGTACATTATTTTTGTAGCTACTGTGGCAGACAATTTCTTAACATACTGTAATAAGACACAATTCAAGGGAATAAAGATAACTCCATATTAAATCCAATAAAATGTATTGTTTTATATCAAATTTCAATATATGTTATAAATATATAACAATTTCAAATAAAATGCAGCTAAAAATCTTCACAATTATGTACTACTTTATCAGAATACTGTAGAGCAAGCTGTGACCATTGCACAAGTATTAATTGCACTTGGAATTGATAAAATTTATAATAATTAAATGATCATAGCTTTGCCCACAATATTTATACTATTATCACAGAGTAAATGCCATACAACCTTAATGTGAAACGAATACATTATGGTAGTTTTGAATTTTATACACGAGGGGATATCGTAAAGTTTTAATTATCACCCGGAAGTTATTGAGCTATGTTGATGAAATTTTGTCAGTGTAATGACTGGTCCTTATGCGAATGATGGTGCAAAAATGTTCTCCTAAGTTCGTTTACTTTCTTCACAGGTGGCGCTAGATGTCAGTAACCTGCAAGATGGAAAAGATTGAGGCTCGCAGCGTTATTAAGTTCCTGCATTTGAAGGGTTACAGTGCCCGGAAAATCCATGATGAAATGAAGGCTGTCTATGGGTGTCACCTCACAACAATGTCATATGACGGGCAATCATCACCATAGAAAGCCCTCATTTCATCATGGATTTTTCGGGCACTGTAACCCTTCAAATGCAGGAACTTAGAACCAGAAGCAGGAACTTAGAACCAGAACGGAGAAATGGATAGGCGACGAGCAGGGAGGTTTTAGGAAGGGAAGAGGATGTGTAGATCAGATTTTTACCCTGAATTGTGTTGTGGAGAAGTATCTGGAGAAGAAACAAAAGGTGTATGTTGCCTTTATGGACTTGGAGAAGGCCTATGACAGAGTGGATAGAGAAGGTTTGTGGAAAGTACTTAGAATATACGGAGTAGAGGGCAAGTTGCTGAAAGCAGTGAAGAGCATATATGAGGGTGCAAAGGCGGCAGTACGTGTGGAGAGTGAGCAGAGCGAGTTCTTTGACCTGAATGTTGGTTTGAAACAGGAGTGTGTGATGTCCCCGTGGTTGTTTACTGTATATATGGATGGTGTTATGAAAGAAATACTATCAAGAGCAGTGGATGTTGGTGTATCGCTGAAAAGGGAGGGAATTGAGTGGAAGCTACCTATACTGCTGTTTGCGGATGATACAGTTCTGATGAATGATAATGAATGGGAGTTGCAGGGTCTGGTAAATGAGTTTGGAACAGTGTGCGAAAAACGGAATTTGAAGGTAAATACGGGGAAGAGCAAGGTTATGGTCTTCGAAAGGGGTGAAGTCACAGAGTGTGAGGTGAAGCTGAACGGTCAGGCTATGGAGATCGTCAACTCTTTTAAGTATCTGGGCAGTGTGTTGAGTAAAGATGGGACTATGGATGAAGAGGTGCGGGAGAGGGTACAACAGGGGAAGAGGGTTGTAGGAACGCTAAAAGCAGTAACAAGAAATAGGGTGGTCAGTATGGAAGTGAAGAAGTCCTTGCATGACAGTGTGGTAATCCCGACACTGACTTACGGAAGCGAAGCATGGACGTTGGTTGAGAGACTCAGACCAAGAGTGAGAGCAGTGGAAATGAATTACTTAAGGAGTGCGTGCGGAGTTACATGGAGGGATAGACAGACTAATGAGGAAGTAAGAAGGAGGTGTGGTGTGGAGGTAGATGTGCTGGAAAGTGTGAAAAGGAACAACTTGAGATGGTTCGGCCATATGGAACGTATGGAAAGCGAGAGAATGACTAAGAGAGTGTACGAGAGCGAGGTGGAGGGACAGAGGGGGAGAGGTAGACCGAATATGAGGTGGAAGGATGGAGTGAGGAACTACATGAACGAAGGCGGTGCTGGTTGGGGGGAGGGGCGTCGACTGACTGGGGACAGAGGTGCATGGGGGCGGTTCGTTCGTGGACACCCCTTCGGGGATCACGGCGTCAGGCAATAGATAGATAGATAGATAGAATAGTAGTCCATCAATCTCTTCCGCTGGTACATACCTAGCCGATGACGAACTCCGTGGAGATTCGACAGAAAGACCTATCCATGTCTGATGTAACATTGTACTTTTAATCATATGTTACTGTCAAATAAGAAAAACCTATGTTTATACTCTTTATATTATCCTCTATTGCCTTCGTACTTGTGTTCGTGTTGGTCTCATTTTCCCCAGTCAAGAACCTACCTAATTAGTCAATACAACCCCAGTAAAAACCTGGTATAACAATACTGAAAGATAGATATTTTCAGTGTCGCCTATTTAACCCTTATTTAGCGGGCTAGGCGGTTTATTTATATGTACCGCCCAGCGGGGTGTTTTTAGCCAAAATAGGGCTGTTTACGTGATCATTTTCATGCCTAAATAAGACCCAGAGCGTAAAACAAGTATCTATCCCTGAAAGGGCATAAACAGAGCTTTCCAATGACACCATAACGATCCTTTATGATGGCTAGTTTTCTTGCAACAACCGCACAACGCGAGTGCAAAAAGCATGTAATTCGGCACTTTCCCCATACAATTCCGTATATAGCGAGTGAGAGAGGGAGGGAGGAGGTGGGATTCGTGTCAGTAGGTTCGCCGCGGTGGTCTGGAGCAGTCATACGCTCGCTACTCTCCTGCCACCACTTGTCTCACTCTCTCAGCAACATTACGTGCCGAAATTGCCACACGACCTATGTCGCGCGCCGCCACATAGTCCAGATTTATTTAACTCGACTTATGTTGCGCCCCGACACTTAGGGGTTAAATAACTTAGAAAAGTTGACAGAATGAATATAAACACCATATGAAGAGGAGCACTTTATTGAGCAGGTAGCTTCTTCAGGTCACTAACAGACGCCAGGTCCTACATACCCCCCCCCCCCCTCCCCCTATTCTCCGCCTGTTAGTGACCTGAAGAAGCTATCTGCGAAACGTCAATAAAGTGCTCCTCCTCATATGGTGTTTATATTCATGGTTATATTTGTATTTGAAGGCATATGAGGCCTTTCAGCTTAGCCATTGAGCTAAAATATGCCATGTAAGATTAATGGCACAATGTTATTTGACTCAGGAGCCACTACTAAATATTTGGGTTTCCTCTCTTCCTTTCGGGTTGTCAAACCCGTAATGTGGAAATAACGCAATGAAGATTCAGAGAGGTGGAAGGATGGAGTGAGAAAGTATATGAACGAAGGCGGTGCTGGTTGGGGGGAGGGGCGTCGACTGACTGGGGACAGAGGTGCATGGGGGCAGTTCGTTCGTGGCCACCCCTTCGGGGATCACGGCGTCAGGCAATAGATAGATAGAAGATTCAGCAAAGAAAACATTTTATATACTGTATCTGCATTTAATTTAGTTTTGCTAAAAACCTTCCTTGGGGCCCCCCTCTTCCTGTTTAAGTAACTTTGAGTGGAAGGGAGTTTAAACGACTTCTGCATTATGCAGAGCGGTCACAACAAATTTGCCTAGTCGGAATTCCCATGTATTTTACATGTGAATATTGCGTGACACAGTCACTCAACCCCTACCTTCCTTGGGGCCCCCCTCTCCCTGTTTAAGTAACTTTGAGTGGAAAGTTTAAACCACTTCTGCATTATGCAGAGCAGTCACAACAAATTTGCCTAGTCGGAATTCTCATGTATTTTACATGCGAATATTGCGTGACGCAGTCACACAACCCCTTAAAGGGGTAGGAGAGACTGTTGGAGAGGACAGCTCTCACCCCCACAGTGATTTTCAGTTTGGTCTTAAACTTTTCTCTGGGCAGTCAGTGAGATTTCTTTAGTTCCTTTGGTAGCCAGTTGAATAGTTTTGCTCCATTGATGCTGAAGCTGGCTCCTAAGAGGGTCTTTACTCTTTGGGGTGCCTGGCTGGGTAGTGTCTTCCTTTCACACTGCCGTCCAGCAATGTTAGTATAGTGTGGCACTATACCTGCAGATTCGGATGGATTTGGCACTAGTCCTTCTAATATCTTCCACACATACTGTATATTGCGATGTATCTTTCTCTACCTACTGATGATGGGCTGGTCTATCAGAGTGAGAACTGAGCGTTCTCTGCCATACTCATAGCTTACTCTGACTGTTCCTTTTACTTATATATTTTCTAGATCTCGAATGACGGCGTCTCTTCCGTGGATTGACCTGCCAAAGCGTCACATTTTTCCCTTGCCCCTCAACTTTCTCTTCATAATTGCTGAGGGCCACAGGGCCCTGGGTGGAGCTTTGGTTTCCCGGGCGTTTCTGCACCCTCCTCAGCTCCCCACCGTGGAGTGGCTTCGGTCACCCAGGCTTTATTGTGGTCGGCAGGAGGGGTTCTGTTGGGGCGCTCGATTATGGCCTTGGCCGTGCTCTGGGCCTTGGAGCTGTTCGGCCAGGCAGCTTGGGGAACAACAACAACAACAACCTACTGTAAAGCAAGTAGTAAGGGTGTGAAAGATTAGAAAGGAAGTGTGCTAGTGGTGAAGAAAGAGAAAGTTTAGATAAGACTTTAATTAATTGTAAAATGTCTCGAGTCGGCCACCCCCAACTATGGGGTATGAGCCTGAATATATTGATAGATAGATATATAGATGATTAAATGCCGGCAAACATAGTTGCATGAGGTATGAGAGGCAGAGAAGCAGTGGAAACCAGGTGAAAAGGGACTATTTGAAGAGTGAAAGTTAGCAAAGCATCAGGGATGTATCTTATAGTGTGCGGCTAGATGTTGATGTACAGGCCGTAGTGCAGTTGGTAGAGCACTCTCCTGCAAACAGAGGTCGAGAGTTCGATACTTGGGCCAGCCAGTGGGTATTATTACCAGACGCCAGTGTTGTGGTAGACGGCGTGGTCTAGCAATCTGTGGCAGCTATTCATTCAAGTCCCTGAAACATGATGTGAGGTCCCCTCTGTACTGTGCGAGTCTGGAATAATGTATTATTATCAACTCTGCATAAGCAGAGTGGTTGTTCTATATATATAAATGGACTCGTGAAAGATATACAAGAAAGAGCGATAGATTTTGGTGCATATTGAGGCCTTTTAGCCCTAGGTTGTAAAAGAAAGTGAAGACAATTGAATTAACAAGTTAATTTAGAGCCTACGATACTGGAATGGTTACAAATTACTTGCAGGAGCTTGAAGTAGAGTGCGAGCTAAATGTTTACATTTTTCAGTAGAACAAATTACTGTTTTACTAAATTAAAAGCAAAAAAGTTATAGCAAACCTATATGGCATGAAAGTTCTTATTATTGGCAAAGAAATGGAGTGAAAGGTCTTATAAATCGGCAAACAAATAGGGTGAAAGTATAAAAATGTGATAGGGCTAAAAATTAGTGAGAAGGGGATCCAGCATAAACAAATTAGTGAGAAGGGGATCCAGCATAAACAAATTAGTGAGAAGGGGATCCAGCATAAACAAAAACTTCCTCCTAATCCATTGAATGAGAACTGCTCATCATCATCATCATTCTGACGCCCTGCTTCCAGAGGAAGCACCCCAAAAGGGAAGGCCATGGCAGAAACTGCCTCCAGGCTCCCAGACATTCCTCCACTGACCCATTCCACAATGCCATTTCCACTAAGTGGATTATGACCCTTAGCAGTGAAGGAGCAGACCCAGAGCAGTCCCTCACCCGGATGGCAGTTCCATCACTGTTTTGCTATTTTATTTACCCCAGTGGGGCCCTGGCTGGAAGCATACCAATCACAGGAATTTGCTGAAGATAGGAATCCTTGGTCCACTGCTCCAGAAGCTGATTGCACCATCAGAGTGGCGGGCGGTGGGGTCGCCGCATCCCTACGCCAGAGAACTGCTGCTTCTGAAAATAGAAGACCCTGATCAAACCATTATGGCTAGCAATCTCAAACTTGTGGTTAGACATTTAAAAAAAGTACCTCCGAGTAATTTGAATGAATAGAAATTTTGCATTGGAGACAAATCATAAGATCTATTGTTAGACTGCGTAAGCCCTGAGAGGAAGGGGGGGGGGGGAGGGGGGTACAAATTAGGCCCTTTAATATGCAGAGTTAAGGGGCACGTGGTTGGGTATTTGGACCTCCTTCTCCCTCGTGTTTAGCCCCATTAATTTTGAGATTTTATGACCTTCAGCTCATAAGTTTGGCAAATTTAGCACCTTGTGCCCAAAGCACTACCCCCTTAAGTACTATACAGTATATGCGTGAAAGCAGTGTTGAATGGAGGGAAGAGCGTCGACTGACTGGGGAGTGGGGACAGGTGCATTGGGGTGATTCATTCGTGGCCACCCCTTTAGGAAGCATGCTGTCTGGCAATAGAGAGATGCTGAGGGAACTTTTTTGATTATCTAGCAGGGTTCTGTTCACGGGGGAGGTTCACTAATTAAGTCCAACTGCCCAACAAGATGGAATACAACATAAATAGCTAAATTTACAGCACCATATTCAAATGCTAGATTAAATTATACATAATTATCAGAGATGGGTCTGTTCTTAGGGAATCTTACTTGCTGTAGGACTAAGACAATGAGTGAGGCAACGAACAACATCTATCAACACCTATATTTTCAGACGTTTCGACATTCTTAAGGGGGGATGGTTCACTTTTTGGCCGATTTTTGCATGTATTCATTATTTTTCTAGTTTCCTCCCTAGACCTCCATCAAATTTTTAAAAAAAATCCATTAGATCCCCCTTCTAGATAAATTTGTAAATATTTCGGTAGAAAAATTTCTTGGACCGGTTCTTCCAACATTACAGGCTCACTATCGTTCGCCAGGGAAAAAATAAACATCTAAATAGCACGAAAGGCCTAAATATTGACGACGAAATGGGGCGAAATGTCTTAAAATAGACTAACTAATGAGGCAAACATCTTAGCATCTGAAAACTAATGGGGCAAAACATGAGGGAGAAAGTGATCCAGAAAACCGGCCCATGTCCCCGGGGAGATGGGTCGCTTCTTCCTTATTGTGGACAGCAGTAGAACAAGCGTGAGTAAACCAAGATTCTTCCTTATTGCGGACAGCAGTAGAACAAGCGTGAGTAAACCAAGATTCTTCCTTATTGTGGACAGCAGTAGAACAAGCGTGATTAAACCAAGATTCTTCCTTATTGTGGACAGCAGTAGAACAAGCGTGAGTAAACCAAGATTCTTCCTTATTGTGGACAGCAGTAGAACAAGCGTGAGTAAACCAAGATTCTTCCTTATTGTGGACAGCAGTAGAACAAGCGTGAGTAAACCAAGATTCTTCCTTATTGTGGACAGCAGTAGAACAAGCGTGAGTAAACCAAGATTTTTCCTTATTGTGGACAGCAGTAGAACAAGCGTGAGTAAACCAAGATTCTTCCTTATTGTGGACAGCAGTAGAACAAGCGTGAGTAAACCAAGATTCTTCATTATTGCGGACAGCAGTAGAACAAGCATGAGTAAACCAAGATTCTTCCTTATTGCGGACAGCAGTAGAACAAGCGTGAGTAAACCAAGATTCTTCCTTATTGTGGACAGCAGTAGAACAAGCGTGAGTAAACCAAGATTCTTCCTTATTGTGGACAGCAGTAGAACAAGCGTGAGTAAACCAAGATTCTTCCTTATTGTGGACAGCAGTAGAACAAGCGTGAGTAAACCAAGATTCTTCCTTATTGTGGACAGCAGTAGAACAAGCGTGAGTAAACCAAGATTCTTCCTTATTGTGGACAGCAGTAGAACAAGCGTGAGTAAACCAAGATTCTTCCTTATTGTGGACAGCAGTAGAACAAGCGTGAGTAAACCAAGATTCTTCCTTATTGTGGACAGCAGTAGAACAAGCGTGAGTAAACCAAGATTCTTCCTTATTGCGGACAGCAGTAGAACAAGCGTGAGTAAACCAAGATTCTTCCTTATTGCGGACAGCAGTAGAACAAGCGTGAGTAAACCAAGATTCTTCCTTATTGCGGACAGCAGTAGAACAAGCGTGAGTAAACCAAGATTCTTCCTTATTGCGGACAGCAGTAGAACAAGCGTGAGTAAACCAAGATTCTTCCTTATTGTGGAAAGCAGTAGAACAAGCGTGAGTAAACCAAGATTCTTCCTTATTGCGGACAGCAGTAGAACAAGCGTGAGTAAACCAAGATTCTTCCTTATTGTGGACAGCAGTAGAACAAGCGTGAGTAAACCAAGATTCTTCCTTATTGTGGACAGCAGTAGAACAAGCGTGAGTAAACCAAGATTCTTCCTTATTGCGGACAGCAGTAGAACAAGCGTGAGTAAACCAAGATTCTTCCTTATTGTGGACAGCAGTAGAACAAGCGTGAGTAAACCAAGATTCTTCCTTATTGTGGACAGCAGTAGAACAAGCGTGAGTAAACCAAGATTCTTCCTTATTGCGGACAGCAGTAGAACAAGCGTGAGTAAACCAAGATTCTTCCTTATTGCGGACAGCAGTAGAACAAGCGTGAGTAAACCAAGATTCTTCCTTATTGCGGACAGCAGTAGAACAAGCGTGAGTAAACCAAGATTCTTCCTTATTGCGGACAGCAGTAGAACAAGCGTGAGTAAACCAAGATTCTTCCTTATTGTGGACAGCAGTAGAACAAGCGTGAGTAAACCAAGATTCTTCCTTATTGCGGACAGCAGTAGAACAAGCGTGAGTAAACTAAGATTTGTTTGCATTAGTCTGAGAGAAAGAAAATGGAATGTATGCCTCCATGCCCGATAGCATTACCTCGGTAATGCGTTCAGCACTCTCCGAAGGTCCCCGTGACAGAGTGACACGTTAAAACAGCCCATATGCCTATAATTTGAACCAAAATCAGTTAAATCACGACTGTATTTCGATATATTTTACTTAATGTTATTGTATTAGGTTAGGTTAATTTAGTAAATGCAATAACATTAAGTCAAAATCCACCGAAATAGAATCGTGGTTAGCGTTGCCTTCTATAATTAGATTCTATACTTTATCCCACCAAATTATTGTTATTTATAGTTATTGTCTGCATTAGTATTATTGTAAGTAGTGGTAGGTTAGGCTCGCTAACGATATATCGAAATACAGTCGTGATTTAACTGATTTCGGTTCAAATGATAGGCATATGGGCTGTTTTAAAAAGAACTCAAGCACCTCACACCGCCAGAGAGCCACCCAGTCGGCAGCGCCAACATGGATCGGGTGGCCGTACTGGAGAGATAGGACAGGTTAAAGGGAGGCAGACCGTTTTTATGGACCCCCTTCTCCCTAATGTTTAGCCCCACTAGTTTTGAGATTATAAGACGTTCGGCCCATTAGTTTGGCGATTTTAACACCTTTTGCACCATTTCCTTGTCAATTTTAAGACCTTTCGTGCCATTTAGGTATCTGTTATTTCCTGGCGAGCGATAGCGAGCCTGCACTTTTAAGAGGAACCGGCCTTCGGCCGGGAAATTTTTCTACCGAAAAATGTACACATTTATCTTGAAGGGAGTGTTTTTCTAAGCTTGATGGAGGTCTAGGGAGGAAACTAAAAAAAATATATGAATAAATGAATTAATAGACCAAAAAAACGGCCAGTCTCCCCTTAACCCTTAACTGGCGGCGCGCATCATATGTCGAGTGAAAGAAATTTGGACTATGTGGCATTATTGTACATTATTTTGTTCGGTAGAAAACTTTCCCGGCCGAAGGCCGGTTCTTCCAACATTACAGGCTCACTATCGTTCGCCAGGGAAAAATATCGACACCTAAATAGCACGAAAGGTCTAAATATTGACGAAGAAATGGCGACTAACTAATTGGGCAAACATCTTAACATCTGAAAACTAATGGGGCTAAACATGAAGGAGAAAGTGGTCCAGAAAACCGGCCCATCCCCCCTTAATAGTACTCGCTTTTATGGACCCCCTTTTCCCTCATGTTTAGCATATTCGTTTTGAGGTTGGTAAAAATTGACCTATGGTCCCGTTAAAATATCCTCAAGTAACCTATTAAAAACTGTTGAGGGGACTGGTTAGAACTTGTAGGATGTTTAATTAAAGGTCGGAAATCAGTATTTACTGAGAAATAAAATTCTTAAAATGGTAATTAATAGTATTATTAGTATTAGTATTGGTTGTTGTTACTCCCCAAGCTGCCTGGCCGAACAGCCCCAAGGCCCCGAGCAAGGCCAAGGCCACAACAGAGCGTATTAATTAGTAATATTGATATAGGTAGCACCAACGAACTTGACAATTTTCTTGATCCCTTAACTCCTCATAACTCAAAATGAATGAAAGCAATCGAGCTGACATTTCTATCATTAGGGAAGAGCCCACCAGGAAATATATTTTGATATTTACAGCCAGTTTGCTCCAGGCCCTTTTGAGTTATGAGAAGTTAAGGGGTCAAGAAAATCGACTAGTGCATTGGAGCTACCTATAGTAGTTTTATGGTTGTTTATGGGGAAATTTCCACTTGAGGGATTTGTTTCTTTACCCCTTTCTCCCTCATATTTAGCCCCTTTGCTTTTGAGATTTTAAGACGTTCGGCCCATTAGTTTGGCGATTTTAAGACTTTACGCTCCATTTCTCTGTCAATATTAACCTCTTCTGTACCGGAGACGTCGTTTTAATTTTATTCTAGCTATATTTAGACGATTTGGTGCAGTTTAAGAATTATCTGTGGCAGTTAAAAGGGTTAAATGAGATAGTTCGAAGTCTGTTAATTGACCACTTGCGAGTTTCGTTCTATAAGGAAGTTGGAGCCGTGAACATCGATATTAAAAGAGAAATGCAATAATAATGTGGTTTTCTAATGGAACCAAAAAGTATGTTATATTGTTTTTGATGTGTTTATCTATGTATTATGACCGTATTACAGCTGGTAATTCTGATAAATATTGATGGCTACAGCTCCAACTTCCTTATAGAACGAAACTCGCAAGTCGGGAATTGCTGCAGACACTTATTAAATAATACATACATAATACATACATAATAATACATACATACATAATACATACATACATAATACATACATAATAATACATACATAATACATACATACATAATACATACATACATAATACATAATACATACATACATAATACATACATACATAATACATACATACATAATACATACATACATAATACATAATACATATACATAATACATACATACATAATACATACATACATAATACATACATAATAATACATACATACATAATACATAATACATACATACATAATACATACATAATACATACATAACCAATACAAAAGTTAAGGTGAGGTTTTTAGTTGATTCTCTAGACTTCCATCAAACTTAAAATTACTCCCCCTTGACCCCTTTTCAAGATAAATTTGTACATTTTTCGGTAGAAAAATGTCCGGGCCGAAGGCCGATTCCCCTTAAATTACAGGCTCGCTATCGCTCGCCAGGAAAAAATCGACACCTAAATGGCACGAATGGTCTTAAAATTGACAGAAATGGGGCGAGGGTTCTTAAAATCGCCAAACTAATGGGGCAAGCGTCTTTAAATCTCAAAAGCAATGGGGCTAAACATGAGGGAGAAAGAGGTCCAGAAAAAAATCCTCCGGGGTGGAAATCTCCCCTTAAAAGGAGGGTCCCGGTACAGAAAGGGTTATGGGGAGGTGGGCTATTTTGTCTGGCACCCCTTCTCCCTCGTGTTTAGCCCCATTGGTATTGAGATTTTAAGACGATCGGCTCATTAATTTGGCGATTTTAAGACTTTACGCTCCATTTCTTTGTCAATAGTAAGACCTTTCTTGCCATTTATGTGTCGATTTTTTTTCCTGGCGAGCGATAGCAAGCCTGTAATTTTAAGAATAACCGGCCTTTGATCGGGAAATTTTTCTACCGAAAAATGTACAAATAATCTTGAAAGGGTGTCTAGGGGGTGTTGTTTTTACAGCTTGATGGAGGTCTAGGGAGGAAACTTACAGTATATAATATATACTGTATATATATATATATATAGTACAGTTGCCCAAATAAGTGATTTCGCAGCACCAATTATATTTCGATCAATAATTGGTATCAGCACTATCTAAGCATTAATTCATTGTTTCGAGTGAGATACATAAACATGTTCCTATCTTTGCACACCTTATTCAACATCTGACAGACATTAATACAGCACACAGTGAGTAAAACGTATTGACAACAGACATGACTTATTTGACCAACCGAACGAACACACAGCCAAGCGGGGAGAGGGTCCCTACAGAATACAGTGACTAGGAAGTAGAGAGTGGCACGAAAGGTCTTAATATTGACAAAGAAATGGAGCATAAATGCAAGGTATTAAAAATAGGGAAGATGCATACAAATGTTAAATATAATTTATTCATGCAGAGTTTAGTAATAGTTGCCAGAACGTCCCGGACTTCCCAAATGGACTAATTCCCTGAACTTGACGATAGTGCGTTATGTGTGCAATTATTTGCTTGGAAAACTGATTAACTTGCTCATGTAGTAATGTACTCACTATGTGGAGGATCGTGTTCTTTCATTTCATAAATTTTATTTTAGTAAGAGTTGTTTCCACATAGCGATTTTGATATGTTGTTTTGACTTTATATGGTCTTTGTCCCAGTTTTGGTTTGACTTTGTTTGAAAGTTTTAAATTTCAATTAATATAAACTAGCTAACATGAAATTAGAAAACTCAGATTGTGAGAAAGATCTGGGTGTGTTTGTTAGCAATGATTTGAAGTCTAGACAACGGAGTATAAGCGTTCGTAACAAGGCAAACCGGATTCTCGGGTTTATCTCTAGGAGTGAGTAACAGAACTGCTGATGTTATTTTAAAACTTTACTTGTCATTAGTGAGACTCTATATGGATTATGCTGTTCAATGTTGGTGTCCTAATTACAGAATGGACATAGATTCATTGGAGAGAGTAAACGTAGAATGACAAAAATGATCCATAATATTAGAAATCTTCCGTATGAAGAAAGATTGAAGAAATTAGGCTTACATTCGTTAGAGAGACAGAGTTAGAGGAGACATAATAGAGGTATTCAAGTGGGTTAGTGGGATTAATAAAGGACATGAAAAATGTACTAAAGCTCGGTGATGGCGAAAGAACTCTTACAAATGGTTTCAAATTCGATAAATTTAGTTTCAAGAAAGATATAGGCAAATATTGGTTTGGTAACAGTAGTGGATAGGGGGAATAGGCTGCCAAGTGCTATCGTGGGATAAAGAACCAAAGGGGGCTTTAAGATAAAAATTAGATAGGCATATATGGACGTGGTGGGTTGGGTGTGAGGGGGATCTGTCAGGTGTGGGGCTCTGCAGACTCCCGTTTTTCTGACCTCTGACCGTTTCGGTGAGGTTAGTCCAAATTGTGTTTTTAAGCTGGGCTTATAATTAGGGTTGGGTGTGACCGGGATCTGCCTTGTGTGGGCCAATCGGCTTTCTGCAGGCTCTCGTTTTCTGTTATGTTCTTATGATAGCCTACTTGGTTATATATACATATCAGGGGTACAGAATGTGTAACCCTACTTGATAAATGAGTGATTATTTAGACAAAAACGTTCCTACCTGTTTTCCCTTGTGCCATGTATACAGACCAGGCTGAGGCTAATCTGCATTTGTAATAAGTAATATCAAAACTCTCATAAACCTATATAATATATTATAATATTCCTGAATGATAATGAATAAAACTTGGAGAGAGAAAATATTTTACCAACAAAATATGTAGTTAGGAAAGAAAACTGATATTTTGCGGCCAATACGTATGATGTATATTATTTTATAAATTGTTTTAAAACTGTTGCAATTCTATTTCGTAATTATATTCATTATTAATCGATTATCTTATGAATATACCTCATTTCATCATTCATTATTTTCATCTTACTTTATTTTTACGACCATTATAGTATATAACACAGGCCTACTCACTCAACATTCCATAATTAAAAATATTTAAATTCGGGGTGGCCAGTAGCGACATTGGTAGAGCGCTCAGTGTCTAACCGAGAGGACCGAGTTTGATTCTCGGCTGGTAGAGATGCTTGGGTAATCTCCTCGCACCCCTTGCCTCTGTTCTGATCACCTAACAGTAAAATAAGTCTATGGTAGGGTAAAAAGGTTCAGTTCCTCATGACCTTATCCATTAACTAAAAAAAACAAATCGGACCTAGTTTTGGTGCCCCCCCCCCCCCCCCCTTAAATGCTGCGTCCGGAGACAGATGTACCCCCTTGCGCCCCCCCCCCCCCCCCCCCCCCCCCCCCCCCCTAGCTACGCCACTGGTCGAAAAGCTGTCGGTCGAGAGAAATCGAATGGCACAAGGTAGAATTCCCTAGGACGTATAGTTTGGGCTACACAAGCACACCCTTCTTTCCTACCTCGAGAACACTTCTACCCCCACCCCGCAAACCATCACCCTCCCACTATCGCCTACTTCCACTCCCGTTCTCCCCCATCATAACTCTCCAGCTACAAAGGACACAATGACTAAGTAGAAGGCCTGAGGCGGTGTCTCTGTTTCATATGCTCGGAACTGTACGTGTGAGCGTTGTAGACAATGAGTGGTCAATAAATAGTTCAGTTGATGTTAAAATGTCGTTTTCTCTATCTAGGTAAACCATATAAAACATTATATTTAGGGTGACTAACTTATATTGTACATGTATAGCTTTTCTGTATTGTTTCAACCTTCAATAACAATTCAATTTATATATTTTTTTTATATCATTAGACATGCATTAGTTGAATAAACATAGAATGCAAATATCTAAGCCATTTTTGGTAGAATTTTACTTTAGTGGCGCGCACTTTACAGGTAGCCTATCAGTCACCACGAACTATTTTCGGTGTCCACGCATCCATTAACAACCTAAAAATAACACACATAACAAAGCCACTCCAACAGCTTCCACTCTCTCCAACACCCCTTCTCCCCTCTCTACACTTCAGAAAAATAGGAAAAGTAGAATGTAGATACGAGGTGGTGTTGTTGTAAAGGCTTATCCCTCAATACCTTCACCTGACCTGACCTGACCTAGCCTACACCCTTCTCTGGTCTGATACTATAGTCTATTCGCTGTAAGTAGGCAAGTACGGTCGCGCTAATAAGTCATGTCCCAGCTGTCTTTACGTTTGGCTCTCTCTGTGCTGTATTAATGTCTGTCAGATGTTGAATAGGGTGGATAAGTGTAGGACCATGCTTATTTGTCACTCGAAACTAATAAGTCAAGTTTTAGACATTGCTGATACCAATTATTGAACGGAATATACTTGGTGCCGAGACATGACTTATTAGCGCGACTGTACAATCGTGTAATAGTTGCCATAATATAATGAAAAGGACGTCCCCGGTACTGAATGGGTTACCTAAGGGGAGATGGGCCGGTTTTCTGAACTACTTTCTCCCGAATGCTAGACTACTCGGCCTACGGGACAGCTCGGCCAGGACAGCTCGGCCCACGGCGAGACAGCTCGGCCCAGTAAAAACGAGACAGCTCGGCCCCGTGTTAATTACGAGACAACTCTTAATTAACCTTGTAATGCCCTCGAAAATGTCCCGCACCCACAATAATACTAACCCGAGTTGACGTCAGGTATAGCGTAAAATAGTCGTAGATGGTAAGTCCAATAAACTCATCACGTGATAACACCACGAGACTATCACCTGGTTCTTAAAAATCGGACTAAGGTTGCTATACTTTTAGTACGTCCGTGGTAGTACAGTGGGTTAGCGCGCGGGCCTGGTGGTGATGGTTGGGTCACTAACCAGGGTTCGAACCCCACCCAAGGCATCTCAAAACCTGTGGGTTTTTAGGGGGGTTAAATTCCCTTCAGAGGTTCGTACCCCGTGCCAGGTACCAGGAAAAGTTGATCCTAAAGGTAGCCTGGGGAAATTTCAGGAGACCATGAATTCCCTTCACACCCGGCATTTCAAACCTAACCTAACCTACACATTATGAATCGAGAGAACTAGTCTATGACATAATTATACAATAAACGAACATTTCGCCCACATTACACACACGCCATAAACAGGTGGCCATGTATGCAGCACCAAATCCTTCAAATCCTGTCCTCTGCACATGCGTGAGAATCTTTTGGCACGACTTTTTTTTCCTTTATACTATTATATTATCTTAACCTAACCTAACTTAAATTAACCTAACAGTTGAGCCTAAATAACCTAATAAAAATATTAGGGAAAAGGCCGCGCACACGCAGAGGACAGGATTTGGTGCTGCATACATGGCCTCACCCATAAACCCTCCACTTAGCTCTCCCCATCCTAATCCTGACTGGTCTCGTCAAATTGCCCCATAGCAAACCATGGGGCCAAGCTGTCTCAAATAATGGGTTGAGTTGTCTCGCCGTCGTGGCCGAGTTGTCCAAAAGTGGGCCGAGTCGTCCAGTCACCGAGAAAAAGGATAAAAGAACTTGACGAAAGAACAGAAAATTAAGAACACAGGAAAATTAGGAGCTAAAGTGTCTTAAAAATTTATAAAAAATGTAAAAGAAAGTAAGAAAAGTGTAACAAGAAAAGTTTTAATACTAGGAAAAAGAAAAAGAAAAAACAAAAAGTGGCAATATATTTTGGAAAACATGTAAAGTATTAGAAAATAAGGACCCCAGTAAGAAGGTGAAGAAATAATACATCTACAGTGAAGAAAGAAAACTGGGGAAGGTGTAAGAAGACGAACGAGGGGCCGATACTTAAGGCTATCCCTCAACATCATCATCATCATCATAGACATTTTCTTGAGCACTTTTCATGGCGTTTTCCATCTTATCCTTTGTAAATAACCTAGATAAAATAAAATTATTCTATTCTTGATAGCATTGGAGCGGAAGTGAGGTTCGGGTTCGACAATACCTCTAGCTCGGTAAAGATAAGTGGTTGTCAAAGGACCCATTATCTACCACACAACCACATTCATTGATTTCATTTTATTTAACTAAGCATGACATGAGTAAAATAATATCGTGTTTTCATTACAATACAAGTCCAAATAAGTAAGCATAGGACGCTAAACATGAGGAAATTGATGGTTCATGTTTTGACATATATGGCAAGTATTGACGTTCGTTATAATATATAGTAATGTATATTCTTGGCTTTTTCGTGCGAGTGTCTATTTTATATGTCTAAATTAGCCATTGTGTATGTATTTACTGCAATAATTGAATAATACCGAACTGCCAGGCAACCGAACATGACTAAACTGTTTTGGTAGTTGTCAATTACCTTGGGTTTCGCAAATTTCCCTATTTAGTTAATAGATTCCAATGTGTTCAGCTTCCCATTGTGTTTACCAATCGTATCATTGTAAATTGGATCTGATGAGGTTAGCTCCCTTCAACTTGCAAAGGAATTCATGGTTCTAGTAAGGTGAGAATGAGTGAAGCAATTTGTTGACCTTATGTGTTCAGTACTTGACAATATAAACTATTAGTGTAATGGGTTAGATGCTTGTCTTCTGGGTGTGGTGTCTCGAGTTGGAATCCCGGGAGGACCATATGTTTTCAGTATGCCTAGTTTATTGAAGTACATTGGGGTTTGTAATTGATGAATTGGGTGTTGCTTAGGCCTATATTTGTTCTTTGATGCTTGCTTCTGTTAAGTTCTTGTCTTAGGCCTAGCCTATTAATCCTTTCAGTATGATGTTTCAGTCACTTTCAGGAGGTGATTAGGGCTAGGCTATATAAATTCTGAGAAGGACCTGAGGAAATCCAAAGAAAGCAGGAAACAAAGGGTAGCCCTATATCCTAGGCCTAGCCTAATTTAACTAATTAACCTATTTAGTCTAAATAGCCTTTAGCCTACCCCTAAGTAGCCTAGGTTACTAGGTTAGGTTAGGTAAGGTTGTTAGGTTAGGGTAATGTCTTCAAATCGCTATCGGGGAGCAAGTGTGTCTCAACATTGATCGATAGGCCTAATGGGGAAAATAGGTTTTCCCGAGATTTCTAATTAATTACAAACACTATATAGGCCTATTGATGCAAATGACCAATTTTGTTTATAAAAAACACTGAAAATTTGTGGTATTAGGCTAGCCTAAAATAAAAAAAATCCAAAATGAAAATAATGTCTGAATTTGTGTAGGCCTAAACTTCTAAAATCACTGTTAAATTCTGAAAGCCCCCCTCAACCTAATATTGTAGGCTATCCTACGGCAGTCAAAATAGACGGGAACGTGATCGTGAGTAGTGTAAACAAGGCTGGTGATACGCCTGAATAGCCTACTAAATCCTTTACCGTACTTTTTTTTTTCACATCATAGGCTATAGGCTACTGTACAGTGGATATAGGCTATAGCCTATACCGAGAACCGTCTAAAGTGAGTATAGCCTAAAGTATTTACCCATTGGCCATTAGCCTATCCAATGGAAAATTTTTATTTTAATAGGCCTAGGCTACCACAAATTTTCCGAGTTTTTTTTATAAAAAAAAATCGGGTTTAGCCTAACCCTTCCTCCCCGGGTGTCCGTGTGGATGGACACCACGAAATAAGGGCAGGTGCCCGTGTGTCCTGTTACTAGGCAGTAAGCTTTCAAGCCTATTAAGCTTGGTCTGAACGCTGTGCGTCCGACGCATGTAAACAAAGCCGATCGTTGCGTCACCGCACCTCCGAAAACAATAAGGAGACGTCGGATCAATGTTATTGTTGTGACGTTAGACGAAATTAGTTTGTGAAAAGCTCCGATATTGTCAACATCGCGGAAAAATTAGCTCCACTGAAATCGTCATCACAACTGAACCAGTTGACTTCGGATATATTGCCAGCAGGGGGCAAATTACCGAAAATTCGCCGTCAAAATAGACGAGAAGTTGACCGCGGCGATCACCCTATGTAAACATGACGACCGTACGCCCGAACTCTACATCCATCCCGATTTTACTAGCGATTGAAAGTGCAGGGGGGCTGGGGGTATTAATATCTCCCTTAGCCTATATTGCATTTCTGACAGGTTTGATATACGGTACAGTATATGGCAATGAAGTACAGTACCGGTATGTTATATATTTGACATAGAGTATATTGCAATGAAGTACAGTATGTTATATTAGAATTCTATAAGCCACATAAAGATCGATGGGCCTGACATTGGCTATAAACTAGAAATAGACCTATACCTTTTAGCTAGGCTTGACTTGTTATAAATTATATCACCCCTTGCATTTGATTTGACAGGAAGGTTGAATTTGTCCATGGCTCATTGGTACAAAAGTTATTATTTATAGTACAGTACTTAACCATGGGTGATGCCATATAGCATCAATTGACCACTTGCGAGTTTCAGGCTATAAGGAAGTTGGAGCTATAAACATCGATGTAAAATAGAAATACAGTAATGATGTAGGTTTCTGATGGATAGAAAGTGTGATTACTTTAATTTAATGGGTAAATAAATTCACTACAACAGAGTTTTAGCTAGTAATTCTGTTTAATATCGATGTCTACGGCACCAACTTCCTTATAGCCTGAAACTCGCAAGTGAACAATTGGGTTAATGGGCAGCACACTGGGTGATGCCATATGGCGTCACCATGTTTCGTGCTAAGCAATAACATTTTCCATGGTGCAATCTCAGCCCTATCAGCCTTGTAATGATCTAAGCTTCATCCCCAGCCCCTCCGCTTCCTGCACTAGCCCAAGCTTCTCCCTACTCCCTCTACCATCTCCCCCACCCACAAGCACCCCCCAACTATCTCCCCTTCCCCACTACATATCATTTGATTTCTCCATACTGCACGGTTACTGAGACAGTGAGTGAATGACTCGGTGAGAGAGACAGTGCGAGAGGTCTCCTGGGCCATGTGACCGACACACATGCACACACACACACGATTATTGATCAATGTTTAGTCGCACACGTATATTGCACGTTCGCTCGAAGGCTGGATTTCTTGCTGCCGCTTAAGCAGTGATAAACAGAGAACAAAGCAACGTATAACCATGGGGTTTTCACCATTCTCAAGCTGAATAAAGATAAAGGATAAAGATGTATTTATTCAGAAAAGGCTCGCACGCTTGTGGTCATGACCATTACGTTCGTGTGTAATTTGACTGCTTTTGGATTGAAGGAGGGGCGGAGGAGTTATTGTCAGCATCATTTCTATAGCCAGCAGGGGGCAAATAACAGCTGGTCATGGGATAATTTAGGAGATAAAAAACGGTCAAATTAGACAAGGACGTAACAGTTGTGACTGCGAGCATGCATACCTTCTCTGAATAGTTAATTATTATGTTACCTCCACCAACCGACTTTACTCCTAAACTCAATTAATGAAATCAACAAATGCATGTGGCAGTCCAGGGATTCGAACCTAGGATGCTCACACCGAAATTCAGTGCATTTATCCATTGTGCTACGAAGACAGTTAAAAGAATGGTGGACAAGCCTATGATTTATTATGCAGTTTCGAATCCTGCATATCAATCTAACCATGATGCATTACAAAGGAGTCTTACACCCACAGACACCAAGAAATATCAAAACAACACCCAGCACACGCTATCACACACAAATACTGTCTTCTCTCCCTCCCTGCCCACCCCAAACCAACTTCCGGAAGCATATCCATACTCATATCACTCGCCGTTCCATTCACTCACTCATAGACAACACTCAGCTGCAAGCACGACCTCCCGAAATCCATCCTTCTGAATCCTCCCTTCCTCGCGAGGACAGAGTCCACCTGGCCAGGCTGAGATGCGGACACCATCCGGCTCTTCTGAGCTATCAGAAGAGACTGGATGACTCCGTCGTCGACACCTGCCCGGGTTGTAACACAGCACCCCATACCATTAAACACATCATAGAAGACTGCATTTCACACAACCACTTACGCCAACAACACAATTTACACTCTTTGAGAGCTCTGTGGGAAAGCCCGACCGTGGCCATGGCCTTCCTTAGGGACTCGGGGCTGTTCGGCCAGGCAGCTTAGGGAACAACAACAAAGGAGTCTGCGCGCCCGCACTCCCGGGCAGACAGAGTGGCGGGAATATTCAAAAGCCAGTCTCTGGGAGTTTCCCAGTGTCAGAGCTTTCTCAGTGCATACCAGTACCTTGCAACGAGTGAGAGGCACCTGCCTTTCAACACAGTCTCACTCCTATTGTTTGTTTCATAAGGTTGATGTTGCAGTTTGAGAAAAAAGTTTTATTTTATCATTGGTGCTTGTGCTTCCCTTATTATACAAGTTTGTAGTACTACTAGTTCCATATGCAGTTCATTTCATAGAGTTTATCTAATCTAATTTTTCGTAACATGGTCTAATCTAATCTTATCTCTTCTAAATTGCTATATTGTTAGATGAGATAAGAAAATTGTTCAGTGATGGCTATTGATAAGAGTATTATGATTACGGTATTATTATTATTATTATTATTATTATTATTATTATTATTATTATTATTAATGAAAGTTTTCTGAAAAGGAAATTTGTTTTATGGTAAATTTACTTAACTATAACTGTCTTCGTGGTGCAATGCATAAATGTGTTGATTTTCTGTGTGAGCGTCCTGGGTTCGAATCCCCGGACTGCCACATGTGTTTGTTGATTTCATTAATCGAGTTTAGGAGTAAAGTTGGTTAGTGGAGAGAACATGATAATCTTATCTGTCTACATTGTGCACACAGTCTCCTATAGTCTATTCGTTGTAAGTAGGCGAAAAATTATGACCTCTAACCTCTGTAACTCAAAAACGGATAGAGCAAATTGGCTGTAAATCTCTACATCTATTCCGTGGCTGACTCTTCTCAAATGGTAGAAATATTTCCTCAATTATTCCAGTCGTTTTTGAGTTACAGAGGTTATTAGAGGTCATGATTTTTCGCCTACTTACAGCGAATAGACTATACAGTATTGTAATTTAAACTGTGGTATTTTGAAGTGTGGCCATTATGACCTGTTTACATTTATTTGTACAGTAGAACAGTATTAAAATTTGTGGTCAATTTTCAGGTGGTTTGATGTAGCATTAGGCGGGTATCAGTTACCATGGGAGACGAGCCCCCACCCTTACCCCCCAAGCTGCGGTCCGGCGGTGGGGGGGGAGGGGGGAGCCGCTACACGGACGAGGACGTGGCTAAAGCCCTCGAGGAAGAGAAGAAGGAACTGGAGCGGTTTCGGAGGGAGAACCTTGGACGCTCGAATTCGACAAGATCCGCAT
This sequence comes from Paralithodes platypus, assembly GCA_032716605.1. Lineage (NCBI taxonomy): Eukaryota > Metazoa > Arthropoda > Malacostraca > Decapoda > Lithodidae > Paralithodes > Paralithodes platypus. The sequence goes on along the minus strand of CM064537.1, from coordinate 19,042,136 downwards.
CCATCAGAGAGAATGATTTCCAAGGTACAGTATTCATAACTAAAGGTAGCGCCAACGAACTTGACAATAATCTGGACCCCTTAACTTCTTATAACTCAAAATGAATGAAAGCAATCAGGCTGACGTTTCTATCATTTAGGTAGAGTCCACCAGGAAATAGGTGTGGATATTTACAGCCGGTTTGCTCTAGGCCCTTTTGAGTTACAGAGAGGCCAGGGATCAAGATTATTGTCAAGTTTGTTGGCTCTACCTATACCATAATTGGTTGTCGATTTCGTAGACTCTTATATCCATAGAAGTACTCCTAGTTAGTCAAACTATCAGATAAGTGTAGAGTATTTCTCAACAGTTTACCATTTTAGACTATTGTAAAGTATGGTATACCATCTGAATCTCATTTAGCCAAAGGTTTGAAAAACCCATGGATTTTAGGTGAGAGGTTACGTTAAGTATATGAACATTTTGTATTACTAGATAGCTTATAGAAATGTCTTGATCAATAAGATAGGATTGTACAGTACTGTACTACTAATATATACCGGTATGTATTTGTGGATCTTAACACCTAAAGATCGGCCTAGGCGGTAAATAATATGTAGCCACCAGCGGGGTGTTTTTACCCAAAATAGGGCTGTTTATGTGATCATTTTCATGCCTAAATAAGACCCAGAGCATAAAACAAGTATCTATCCCTGAAAGGGCATAAACAGAGCTTTCCAATGACACCACAATGATCCTTGTATGACCGCTAGTTTTCTTGCAATAACCGCGCAACATGAGTGCAAAAACCATGTAATTCGGTACTTTCCCCATACAAATCACTATGTAGCGAGTGTGAGAGGGTGGAGGAGGGTGGGATTCATGTCAGTTGGTCCACCGCGGTGGTCTGGAGCAGTCATACGCTCGCTATTCTCCTGCCACCACTTGTCTCTCTCTCTCAGCAACAAACATTACCTGCTGAAATTGCCACACGACTTATGTTGTGAGCCGCCACATAGTCCAAATTTCTTTCACTCGACATATGATGCGGCCCGCCAAAGAAGGGTTAATAAGGCATTTGACAGAGTGCCTAGAGATGTGGTACAGATGACTATGAAAAATGTGAGATTTGAGAGTGGTTAGGTTGGTCTACGAAGGAAAAAAAAAAAAAAGTTAGGGCTCGTCCTATCCAGAGTGAGGTTTGGCATCCTCTACCCATCCTTAGCTGTTTCTGTCTGTCTCTTTTCCTGTACCGGTACTACTTTTCCTTCTAGGTGCTGGCGAGATCGCCCGATTGGGTGGCACTGCATGGGGGGCTGCGGGCGGTGGGGGTATTGGCCCGGGGGTGCAAGCCCGTTGGCTGATGATATCCTCCCCCGCTCTCCTCTCAGAGACAGATCTCATTTTGGTGCAGTGATGCGGCGACCCCACCGCCCGCCACATTGGTGGTGCAATCAGCGGTTCCTATCTTCAGAACATGCCTGTGCTTGGTATGCTTCCAGCCAGGGCCCCACTGGGATAAATGAAATAGCAAAACAGTGGTGGAAATGCCATCCGGGTGAGGGACGGCTCTGGGTCTGCTCCTTCAGTACTAAGGGTCATAATCCACTTAGTGGAAATGGCACTGTGGAGTGGGTCAGTGGGGGAGTGTCTGAGAACCTGGAGGCAGTTTCCACCATGGCCATCCCTTTTGGGGTGCTTCCTCTGGAAGAGGGGCGTCAGATTGATGATGATGACAAAAATGTTGACGCATGTAAATTTGTTGATATATAGTTATTGTGAAAATGACTGAGTAATGTGGAAAGCGACAATCAAATGAACAAGAAGTACAGTACCTTACATATGCTAGCATGGAAAATACAATAAACACTTGTAAAATGTAAATCTTACAGTAAATGTCTCTGATGATTGATTTATATTTTTTTATTGTAATTCATTATTTTCCTAATGTTAATTATTCTTGCAGATCGACCAAGATCCAAAACTCCAACAGAGAGAGGAAACACAAAAGCCGAAGTGAAGCCCAGACCTCGTCCTAATGCTTCCACGATCCAACCTATACCCAAACCTCGCACAATCAGCCTCTCTCAAACTCCATCAGTCAATTCTCTAAGTCAGTTACAAGTCGCACCCAAGACCACAAGATCAGTATCATGTACTTCTACTAAAACCATAACTGAGTGTAATTCAACCAGTGTTACTCAGTTGGCATCGTCCAGTTCTTCTTCACTCACCGGAAAGGAAGGGAACAGTCAGCAAGATGATCTGATGTCCTTCAATAGTCCTGAAAAACCCAAGAGTAATATACTGGAGTTGTTGCATACTATAAACACCTCCAACAGTTTGGTTCCTGCTTCTGCCTCAAATTCTCAGGGAGGTTGTCGATTGCCAAGACAATCCTTTAACTCGCAGCCGTTACAACAACAGTTAAGACCCGCGGCCAGTCTGCCTGCTTATGGCACGGCTTCTGCTTCGGGTTATAGCACGTCGCAATGGGCATCGTCAACTCAGGATGGCACCTCTTACCCTAACTACAGTCTAACCATGTCTTCAGTTTCATACCGACCAGTATTGCAGCAGCCGCAGCCGTCCTTGGCTAGTAATCTTTCCTTTTTGAATTTCCCAAATCACGGACAGCTGGTACCCGTTTCACAAAATTCACCATCTACCCAGGCCGCCCCGCCACTCCCGCAGCGATGCCCCACACTGGAACTCAACCGCATGAGTTCTCTAATAAATCAATTTGCCTTGAGTCAGAGTGCGTCGAGCAGTCCAGTGCTCTCACCTACAGAATCCATGCTTAATTTTAGGCCCATGGGAGGCGTGACGAATAAGCACACGAACAGGCCCAAAGGTGACGATCTCATAGATCTTGGAAAGGATCCCTTGTTAAGTGAAAACAGTGTCTTAGATGTGTTTGATCCTATAGTATTAAAAGCCAAGGAGGAAGAGTCAAAAATGAAAATTGTCAATCAAATGATGAGTGAAAATGAGCCGGAACCACCTGGTGCCTCAGGTGACGTTCAGATTAGTAAAGAGGCCCACGAGTTGTTACAGTTCAAAGGCGCCAAGAAAGAGGTAAACGATGATGAGATGAGTTACTACGAGCAAGTGGACCCCTTTGAATACATGCGACCAGGGGCTAGCTCCACGAGGTCCGACCCTGTATATGACATCTACTCCGGGTTAGTGAGTCCCGGGGCAGTTGGGGGAGAGACCTTTGACATCCCCCCACCCCTGCCGCCCCGGACCAATGCCGCCAGGGAACCCGAAATTGAGCTGCGAAGGTCTACAAAGAGCCCCAAGCTGCAGAAGAAGCAGGAGAAGGTAAAGTTTTATTTTTTTATTTAGATGAACATGTTCTTGTGTTACCTACAGTTCACCTACCTATGTGGAGTTCGCCACTCTTGCTAGTGGCACCGAAGAGCGCACCGCCCTTCGTTGTTGTTTGAGAATTGGTGCAGCAGACTATTCGAAGAGGTGGGGCGCACCCTTGTGAAGATGGGCTCGTCTGGCACTTTTTGTAGTTCGATATCGAGAGCTCTCTTGAAGCTGTCTAACGAGACGCCTCTCATGTCTCTCACTCGCCGCGGGAGTTTGTTGAAGAGACGTGCTCCTCTATGTGATAACCAGCCCTCTCGCAGAGAGCCCATAGCCCCCGATTTATCATCTTGGGGATCTCGCATTCCCAGCCTCTCCTATCATTGAATTTCATTGCTATTGGTGTATGTAGATTTGGTACAAAACCCTCTGCGATTTTCCACGTATATATTATTAAGTATCGTTACCTTCTACGTTCCAACGAATACAGTTTGAGTGATTTTAAGCGATCCCAATAGTGTAACTGTTTTACTGAGTTTATAATTATGTGAGGTGAAGTTCCTTTGTACACTTTCTAAGTCATTAATTTCACCTAATTTGTATGGGGATGTTAATCTATCTATCTATCTATTGCCTGTCTGTGTTGTTAACCCCTTCTGTACCGGTGACGTGCTTTTCGTTATATTCTACCAACTATTATATCAATTTATTCAGTTAAAAAGGGCCTCCAGCAATTGCGGTACAAAATAGTCTAAATATAGCTAGAATAAAATAAAAAAAGATGTCGTCGGTACAGAAGGGGTTAAGGGTCTTGCCTGGAGGTAAGGTGCATTGTGGTGGTAGGTTTCGCTACGTGTCTGCCTGCTGAGACCGGAACCTCTCTGGGTGGTCTGGGATCTGGGAGTCTTTGTTGAAGACACCAAATAGGCCTAGGTCTCTGGGTCTTTTTCTGGGCAACCTAGATATATTTATACCCAGAGCCATTCCAACAGTACAATAGTATTCCACATGCTCCCTCGCACACTATGCACACCAATGGGCAGTTCGGCTGAAGACACTCTTCCGTGAACAGAAATAAGCTAGACGACCGATTGAGTTGCCTCGGCATATGGAAGCATATAAAACGGTTCATTTGTAGCCACCCCCTTTGGGATTAAGGCATAAATGTGCAGAATTTTGGTGTGAGTATCCTAGGTTCGAGTCCTTAGAGTGCGATATGTATTTGTTGATTTAATTAATTGAATCTAGAAGTAAAGTTGGTTGGTAAAAATATATGAAATAGACGATAGATATTACCACTATCTAGTAGGTATGACAGGTCTGTGGGATTCCAACCATGTTTACAAACAAGGAGTAAGTTTTGGAGTGATCTGAGTGGTAGGGCATGGCCAGTGGAGGTTTGGATTGTGTGTGTGCGTTTTTGTTTGGTCTCTCGTCTATTCCTTCTTATGCCATCACTATACCCTTTTCACTACCGTACTTTACTAGTGGGAGCTGGTACCTTATAGATTTGTTTTCCCTATCAACTAAACTTATTGCTATTGAAAGACAGAATAAAATGCTGTAACTATCCTCTCAATATAGTTTCCTAATTATTAGTATTGCTACCACATTTTGTTCCTTAACTCTTAGTGTAGGATTAGGTTTTTACATCATACCCGAAAGAGCATTTATGGAGCACCAATCTTACTTTCAATCATCTTGACAAATTTACCAACTCGCCTAAACTTCGTTTGATGCGAAAATAGCCTCCCGAAAATATTCCCTGGGCGGGAGTTGAACCTGGGACCCTTGGGCTATGAGGCAGTCACTCTACCCACTCTAGACCAATAGAGATATCTCACTTGGCCTGGTCGGCTCAAGTATATTTCCGCATCTTGTTCAGTTTAGGCTAACCTATTTTTACTGACTTTACATTGGCACAGTTTGGTAATCAAGAGTATGACATGACAATATCTTGTCCAGTTGATATGAACATAGTGTAGGTACAGGTCTCCCTCACTATCCGATAGCCCAATTTACGGTATTAATATAAGTTTTTGGGTGTTTGGGTTTGGGTTTTGGCTGGTCCCAGAACGCATCCCCATTTACCCCGTTAATATTAGGGTTTGCGATATGATTTTTCTATCTAAGATCCGGATTTCAGGAACGTAACCCAATTTTAAATCGAGGGAGACCTGTATTATCAGTAAACACCTATACCTGTACATAATTTACTTACAGTAGCTACCTTATAATGTAAAACTTCCAAAATAAACAAACCAAAACTTGGACGAACACAGTAAAAAGACAAAACAACTTATCGCTATGTGGAAACAACGCTTAAGCAAAATAATAATTTATAAATAAAAGAACACAATCCACCACATAGGGTGTACATTACTACATGAGCAAGTTAATCTGTTTCCCAAGCAAACTATTTCAGTCAGTAGCAAAAAAGCTAAACTTGTGCACACTTTCGGAGAGACTCCAAAGTTAGTTTATATTAAGTCATGATTTACTATTGCAGATTAGGATTATAGTATATGTAATCAGTATGATTATGAAGTTCATGTTTAATATGCGATACCAGTGATTAGACTGCTTAACGATGAGTGAATGTAAGGTAGTATTAGGTACTGGTAGCTTGCTTTTATGGAGTGTACTGTACTCTTCTTTTTACCACATTAGTGTATTTTATGTTTTGTCTGTGTTTGTTCGCTGTTTTGTCGTGTGTTTTGTGTTTTCCTGTTCTTGCTCTGTCTTGAGTTGGCCACCCCCAAGAAAAAAAGAAAAAATAATAATAATAATAATAATAATAGTAAAATAGAGGAAAAAAAAAATTTTTTTTTGAAAAAGTGGGGATTGGGTCTGAGCATATAGATAGATAGATAGATAGATAGATATATATACCACTTTGTTTCAACTCACTCTATATCGTGTTTAACCCCTTCTGTACCGGCAACATCTTTTTAGTTTTATTCTAGCTAGACAATTTAGTGCAGTTTAAGGATTTGTGGTAGTAAAAAGGGTTAAGTGAGATACTGTAGTTAGAAGCCTGTTAATTGCTGGATGCCCTTTGGAAGCTACCGGTAAGTAAAATAGTCTAAAAGTAGCAAGCATGAAATTAAAAAGATGTCGCTGGTACATACAGTATTATACAAGTTTAAAGACCGTTTTGTCCACAAAGAATGTGGTTACAGTCTCACATCCTAAATGGCGGCTTTCCAGGCAGCCCTGTCAAGGGCTGCCTCTGTTGTCAAGTTCTTTATTTTGAGATCGGACCAGAGTACCCGAGCCCACGTCATTCTAGTTCCACCCCTACGCGCAGCTCCTCCCAAGTTCACAGTCCGGCATTTCTTCACCCAGTTCTGATCATCCATTCTCTCCACATGCCAACCAAGTCGGCACATGCACATCACTTCACTGACACCCCTAATACCCAGACGCCTTCTTAATTCCTCGCTCGAAACCCCGTCCCTGAGACTAACCCCACACATCCACCTTACCATTCTCTTCTCATTCCGTTCCATTCTATTGATATCCTCCGCTTTAACCGGCCATGCCTCCGAGACATAGGTCATCGTGCTCCTAACACACGATGTAGGCCTATACACCTTCCTTTTTAAGGTGGGATGGGAGCCCTCTCATGGTCAGGAGTGGCAACAGCTCTCTAAAGTTTCCCCAGCCACTTCTGTGTCTAGCAATGGAGCTAGCTTCAGGGCCACCTCCGGCGGAAACCGTATCGTCGCTGGTACAGAAAGGGTTAAAGAAAAAACATTCCTCTTGTGAGTGAAGCCACTAACCTGCGTGCTTGGTTAAAGATGAATCAGTGCTTATTATTGTGCAGTTAATGTTTGAGAAGCATTATCAACTTATCTCCTTTGTGACCCATAGATAATACACTATTGTGCTCTTATCCAGGGCAGCAGGATTAGTTTTGTGCAGCCTATTTCTGACTATTCGTACATATGTTAACACCTATTTTAGGTAACAAGGCTTAACGTTGTGTAGCCTATTTTTCTACGACCTATTCCATATCTATGTGAATGAAGTTTACCGTAGATTCAAAGAGTCATATACTGTATACCTGTAGTCTATTTTTCTCCACCCTATTCCATATCTATGTGAATGAAGTTTACCGTAGATTCAAAGTCATATACTACCACAATTTGTTTAAAGTTAAATACAATCTTCAGGTGGTAACTAGAATATGACGAGCGTTAGCATCATCGGTTGAAAGGCTGTTCCATATTTTGAACGGATATGCCTTGGTCATCTGATACCAATGCTACATAGTCCCCTGTCATGAACCCAGAGATCTCTACTCAGATCTTGTCCCAGGTCCTTCTTGGTCTACTAACTCTACTGACTATTGTCATTCCAACCTCTTTTATACTGAATATAAATACCATATGAGGAGGAGCACTTTATTGCCAACATTTCGCAGATAGCTTTTCCAGGTCATTATCACGGTTAGTGACCTGAAGAAGCTATTAGCGAAACGTTATCAAAATTTCCTCCTCATATGGTGTTTATAGTCATTCTGTCAACTTTTCAAAGTTAATTTACCACTCTTGTATACTTTCACCTAACATGCTATACCTATTCATCCTCATCCATTCTTATAACATTGCCTAATCTCCAGTCTGCCAGTATGCAGCACCTCACTGATACAGGTACATTATGGTATACACTGTAGTCTTTACCAAGTCGTTCTCTCAACTTTACTCTAGTGGACCCCAAGTCTATGTTACTCCAACATACAGTATTCCCTATGAAGTGGTACCGATACAGGATACTGTACTGTATATAAACTTAGCCAATCAGTACAAAATATAGAACATATATATACTGTACATTCATACATTATTACATACATGCATACAAGTTCAAGGACCACTTCATCCACAGAGACCGTGGTTTTAGTCTACTATAGTACAGTACAACAACAACAACAACATGACCATGATGGGATGGTCTATCAGAGTGAGAACTGAGCAATCTCTGCCATACCCATAGCTTACTCTGACTGTTCCTTTTACTTATATATTTTCTAGATCTCAAGTGACGGCGTCTCTAACGTGGATTGACCTCCCCAATCTACCAAGATTGGAAGCCAAAGCGTCACATTTTTCCCTTGCCCCTCAACTTTCTCTTCATAATTGCTGAGGGACACAGGGCCCTGGGTGGGGCTATGGTTTCCCGGGCATTTCCGCACCCTCCTCAGCTCCCCGCCATGGAGTGGCTTCGGTCACCCAGGCTTTATTGTGGTCGGCGGGGAGGGTTCTGTGGGGGTGCTCGGTTATGGCCTTGGCCTTGCTCGGGGCCTTGGGGCTGATCGGCCAGGCAGCTTGGGGAACAGCATCAACAACAACAACAACAACAACAACAACACAACAACAACAACAATAAAGACTTAACACAACACAGGCCCCATCATGTCATCACAGAGGCCGGTGTTAGTACTGTATAGCGCTAGCAGTGTCTCAGCAAGACTCAACAAAGTCCCCCTGAAGCACTTGCACCTGGCGAATCCGCACCACACCAGCCTTAATCGTGCTACAATAAGGCAGTAAACAATAAACCACCGTAACTGCTACAGAGGTTGACTGCACTACCGAAGTGGTGGGTGGTGGGGTCGCTGCATCCCAATGCCAGAGAGAGAAAGGCCGACCTGTGCCAGTGGGCTTGACGTGAGAGTAAGACGCTAGGGAACCATGGGGCACATCATTATGGCCCCACTGCTTTCACCACATTCAGGAAAAAAGGTAGAATTAAAATGTAAAACTTGCAATCTAAACAAACCAAATTTCGGACAAAGACAATATAAAGTCAAATAAAAATTATGAAAAAAGTATACTGTAGTCAGAACTGGCTATAGGAAGTAGAATAGAGGACACCAACCCTCACTCTGATAGATCCATCCCACCACAGAAAATCAAAGGGATATAGTACATGTTTCCCTCACTATCCGATGCCCCGATTTACGATATTATTATAGGTTTTGTAGGTGTTTGGGTTTTGGCTGGTCCGAGAACGTATCCCCATTTACCCCATTCATTTTAGGGTTCGCTATACAATTTTTCTGAATAAGATCGGGTTTTCAGGAATGTAGCCCAACAGTAAATCGAGGGTGACCTGTATGTATGTAGAGTCAATGAGACAAAATGTAGTGTCCCGTTATTTACAAATGTTCAAAACTGGGTTACACTAGATAAACTTACACCCAGGCCTGACTCCTTCCATTGTCATCACTGAAGGCTTAGATAATGTTATCACAGTTTGTGTTCGGGAGTCACGTTCATTTATTTTCGCTTAGTACCAGTATTCTAGTTTGTGTTTTTCTACTTGGTAATGAGTACTATAATTATATATGATAGTGATTTTACGGTACAACACTTGAGATACCATACTCAGCACAGTACTGTACCGGTACAGTACTGTGCTTAACCCTTGTCTAGCTGGCGGGTGCCCAACCCCGAAAGGGGTTGAAATAGGGGAGCTATCCCCCCGCCAAAGGCGGCTTTCTAGGGCCTTTCCTAGCTGATGCTGAGAGGATTGGGTTCTAGTCATGTGGTGATGGGCTGGTCTATCAGAGTGAGAGCTGAGCAATCTCTGCCATACCCATAGCTTACTCTGACTGTTCCTTTAACTTATATATTTTCTAGATCTCAAGTGACGGCGTCTCTTCCGTGGATTGACCTCCCAATCTACCAAGATTGGAAGCCAAAGCGTCACATTTTTCCCTTGCCCCTCAGCTTTCTCTTCATAATTGCTGAGGGGCACAGGGCCCTGGGTGGGGCTTTGGTTTCCCGGGCGTTTCCACACCCTCCTCAGCTCCCCGCCATGGAGTGGCTTCGGTCACCCAGGCTTTATTGTGGTCGGCTGGAGGGTACTGTGGGGGCGCTCGGTTATGGCCTTGGCCTTGCTCGGGGCCTTGGGGCTGTTCGGCCAGGCAGCTAGGGGAACGACAACAACAACAACAGTAAATTAATATTATGCTAGAAACCTTTATTTGTGATCAATATTCTTTTAGTCTTTTGAGAATACAGTCAGGACCCCCAATTCGCGAGAATAGGGGTGACAGGAGGTATCGCGTATTGTGAATTCGTGTATTGTGGAACTAACTTTAAATGGGAATAATTAGATTGGGTGACATCTCTCAATTATGGCCTATTTTCAAAAATTTTGGCCCTATTTTCGACATTTTTGGCTCTACAGTACAGTCTATATCTTATATATAAGAAGAACAATGAATACAAATATGATACCTTACCTTAAAATTAGTAGTAGATAGGCTAGGACTAGGACCGTAGGACTTCACGATTTTCTCCAACTTCTCCCTCCCTGACCAAATCGTACGAACAGTTTACTCTGACAAGCCTATTGCACAGTTTCCTTCTCCTTTTTTCTTGCGATCCAACACTTCCACCTTCATTTTGTGTGTTATCTTCTTATATTGGCGTGGCATGGCGAAAAAAGTGGCAGGCACTACAAACGTTTGGTCACTCCGCACGGCTATGAGCGCTTGAGCGGGACTGTGGGAGGGAGGGTAAGCGGCATGGAAGGCAGGCGTATGCCCGTCTTCTTCTCTTTTCGGAGCTACGCCTGGGCCTCGCGAAACGTAGACGTGCTCGCGTATCAAGCGGGAATAGCGGATTTGGCCCCTTCTTAGCTCTCGATTCGTGTATTGCGGTACCACCTCGCGTAATTAATGTTTAATTAATTAATGTTATTTTCGAGGGGTAACTCGTGTATTAGGGTTTTCGCGCATTGTGGAATCGTGTATTGGGGGTCCTGACTGTACTTTGTTATGTACAGCAATAGTATTTTTAGATGTTTTAACCCCTTCTGTACTGGCGACATCTTTTGTATTTGATTTCATCTACATATAAATGATTTTGTGAAGCTTAGGAAAGATACCGGTATATGGTAGCTAAAAGGATTAATTGAGATAGTCTGTAGCCTTTTAATGGGTAGACGTCCTTACTAAGCTGAACAAAATTGTCTACTATTTGTCAGAATAAAATTATAAGTACATCACCGGTACAGAAGGGGTTAAGAGTGAAATACTATACGGTACTATAACCATTGCTCGTCATAATATACGGCTGTGTTATGATATCTAATCTATTAAATTGATTACCCGTAATCCTTATCAGGTGACGACATTGTAGTGCCCAGTTGACAATAGGTGGGAGGGAATTAGATAGAGAAATAATATGAAAGTATGATTGTGAACTTGACAGCTTTAGCAGTTCAGGTATTAAAGGAAGGGTAATAGTCGTTGAATGATGGGTCGTAACATATTATAACTTCCACGGAAATGGTGCACACGGATAAGGCAAAGGGAGTCAAAGGCAACTCCTCCTCGGGCAAGAAAGCAAAAAAGCCTGATAAGAGAAAGAGTACATTCTATTCCCTGCCCAAAGAGGAGGTGAAGGAGGAAGTGATAGAGACAGTAGCGGCACCCGAATTCTTAAAAGTAGTTAAAGCCGAATCCCCAAAGCCCGCAGAAACCCCACCCCCTGACGTCCCAGATTCCGCCGTGCAGGAAAATGATGATCAAGGTGAATTGGAGGAGCCGCAGAATGTTGGGTCGGAGGAGTACAATATCGACATTGAGATCAAGACGCGCAAGTCGGAGAACCACTGGTACATGATCTACTACGACGGGATCCTTGATATTAGCGACAGTGAGAGTGACGGGGCGGAGGAGGAGGAGGAGGGGGAGAAAGAGGGTGAAGATAAAGTGGATGAAGGGAAGATAAACAAAGTGGATGAAGGAAAGGTAGATGGGTTTAAGGCGGATGAGGTGGATGCCGCGCCCCCACGGCCACACCCCCGCACTAGACTTAAGAAACTTTCACAGCGACATCTGTTTAAGAGAAGTGCCAGTCGGACGGAGGTCAGTAATGTCAGTCAGTATGCGCGGAATTTCGGTGTAAGTATCCTAGGTTCGAGTCCTTGGAGTGCCACATGTATTTGTTGATTTAATTAATTGGGTTTAGAAGTAAAGTTGGTTGGGGAAAAAATATGAATTATGGTGTCGACTTTTGAGATACATGCATAATACTGTAGGCCTACAGTAGTCTGAGGATCACTGGTACGTGATATACTGTACTACGATATGATCTTTAATATTAGCGAGAGTGAGGGAGACAGGAAGGAAAAAGGTAAAACTTATGATCGGGTCCCACATATTTCAAGGTCTACGCCTTGGTGCAGCTGTGTTAAGATGTCCTGAGCACTAGTGAATTGCTCTGGAAGAACTGACACAGATTGATATTTAATATTATTAAATGTATCTTTGTCAAGATAAATAGGAAATGTTCGAGGCAATTGGGACATACGATGAAGTAAACATTTTACTGATTAGTGACGCTGTATTCAAGTGCGATACATGTAATTTTGCCATCAAGGTGGTTGTTGTTGCCGTTCCCTAGGCTGCCTGGCCGAACGAGTCCCTAAGGAAGGCTATGGCCGAGATTGGGCTTTCCCACAGGGCTCTCAAGGAGTGTAGATTATGTTGTTGGCATAAGTGATTGTGTGGAATGCAGTCTTCTATGATATGTTTCACCCATACAGTATCGGCGATGTTCTTTTCATCATATTCTGGCAACTATTAGACTATTAAATTCAGCTTAAGAAGGACGTATACCCATTAAAAGGCTACAGACTATCTCAAGTAATCCTTTTAGCTAACATATATCCTTCCTAAGCTTCATAAAATTGTCTAAATGTAGCTGAAATCAAATACAAAAGACGTCGCCGGTAGAGAAGAGGTTAATAGTATGGGGTGCTGTGTTACATCCAGGACAGGCGAGGTAAAGCCATCAAGGTAAACAAGGCTTACTCATACAAGTTGTCTCATGGCTATTAATCCCTTCTGTACCTGTTATGTCTTTTCTATTATATGTCAGGTACATTTAGACGATTTTATGAAGCTTAGGAACATACTGTACATACATACTAGTTTAAAGACCGTTTGTCCACAGAGACTGTGGTTACAGTCTCACGTCCTAAATGGTAGCTTTCCAGGCGGTCCTGTCAGGAAAGATATATGGTACCTACAAGGATTAATTGAGTTAGTTTGTAGAATTTTAATGGGTAGACGTCCATCCTAAGCTGAAAAAAATTGTCTAATAGTTGTCAGAATGTAATGAAAAGTACATAACCGGTACAGAAGGGGTTAATAATTTATTATGTTACAATAGTGTCACTTTTGATGTTAATAAATCAATCCTGACAATCACTGGTACACCCGACAAGCATTCCGCCTGGCCTTGCCTATTGTAAGGTACTGTATGGTCAAAGTGGCAACAGTGTGTGTATGTTCATCTATACCGGTACTTTACATCACAGGTCTCCCTCGATTTACGATTGGGTTACGTTCCTGAAAACCCGATCTTAAATCGAAAAATCATATAGCAAACCCTAAAATTTATAGGGTAAATGGGGATACGTTCTCGGACCAGCCAAAACACAAACACAAACATCTATTCTATCTATCTATCTATATGCTCAGGCCCAATCCCCATTTTGGGGGTAGCCGACTCAAAACATAGCAAGAACAGGGAAAACACAAAAACAACATAAAACTACGAATAAACACAGATAAAAAACACAAATTCACACACATCTAGGTCACCCAGAAGAAGACCCAGAGACCAGGGCCACCAAGGTCGCTCCAGTACTCCCCCGCCCCCCGACCACCCGGAGAGGTTCCGATCTCGGCAGGCAGACATGCAGCGGAGCCAAAGCCACAAGCCCTCCCACCACACTTCCAGGCGCACCCTTCATATTAATCGTCTCCCCGGGCCAGGCGCCTGATGGACTATTATCTAGTCCAACTTGTGCCTGACCCCTTATTCACACACCTAAAAACCTATAATAACCTATAATAGTTTCAGGCTATAAGGAAGTTGAGGCTGTAGACATCGATATTAAGCAGAATTATTAGCTAAAATACGGTCGTACTACATTTATAAATACATAAAACCATATGCAACATACTTTTTATCCATTACTATTGCATTTCCGTTTGATATCGATGTGTACGGCTCCAACTTCCTTATAGCCTGAAACTCGCAAGTGGTCAATTGGGGCATTGGATAGTGATGGAGGCCTGTATCCCAACCTGGTTGAAATGGTCTACTGCTTCAGATCTGGTTGATAATTACTGGTTGAAATGGTCTACTGGTAGAGATTTGCTGGTTAAAATGGTCTACTGCTTAATATCTACTGGTTGAAATTGTCTACTGGTAGAGATTTGCTGGTTAAAATGGTCTACTGCTTAATGGTCTACTGGTAGAGATTTGCTGGTTAAAATGGTCTACTGCTTAATGGTCTACTGCTTAATGGTCTACTGCTTAATGGTCTACTGGTAGAGATTTGCTGGTTAAAATGGTCTACTGCTTAATATCTACTGGCTGAAATTGTCTGCTGCTAGAGATTTGCTGGTTAAAATGGTCTACTGCTTAATGGTCTACTGCTTAATATCTACTGGCTGAAATTGTCTACTGATTAAGATTTACTGGTCAAGTTATCCGTGAACTACTCTGGACATGTAGATAAGCTCCCAACAGTTGATGGTGATTTATATGTCTTTTATTGAATAATGAACCACATCCTCATTCATAAAAGTGTTGATGGGTAAACATGCATGCATGTATCTAAGCCTATTTAAGTATACATTTGATTTTTCTTGTGGATTTGGAGCAGATCTTATGCTAACATGTATTTTTTGCTGGATTAACTTTGGAGGTAGTTTCTTGCCTTAGAAATTGGCCATGCAAGGAATCCAAGGATTACATTGATGACTGAGATTATATCAAAGCTTGCAAAGAGTTGATGACATATTTTAATATATGATATGTGTGTACCAGTATGTTTATTATTAATTAATCTTGACAGTCCTCATGCATTTCTAATAGCTCTTAACCAGTGCTACAGTATTAACTTCAAGTAGTATGTGATATTCATGATTTTTCAGTACAGTACTGTATATAAATGGATGGAGTCTTAAAGGAATACAAGGAAGAGTACTGGTTGTTATAGTACCTCTGGTAAGGGAAGGGAATGAGTCCTGTTTGCTGATGATACACTTATATGGAGTGATGAGTGCGAGTCGTAGTGTTTGGTGAATATGTTTGGTTCTGTGTGTGAGAAATGGAAGCTCAAGTTCAGTGTCTTACCTTGTGTCGTCCCAGTTTTGGTTTAGTTTAGTTAAGTTTGCCCCCCCCCCCCCCCGCCAATATAAAAAGTCGGGATTGTGCCTGAGTAGATAGATATACTGTATACTGTAGATAGTTTGCAAGTTTTACATTTTATTTTACATTATTATCATTATATTGCAGAAGAGAACGTGCCTAGCCTTTGATGGGAAGTTCAGCACGTGCACCATCAACCTTCGCAAGATTCCCGCGCTGAATGCTGATGATGAAGCCAAGGCGTTCTGGGAATGTATCAAGAAACGTAGAGGTAAAGATATATGAGTTCTGGTTACCAAGACTTATTTTTTATTGTATTTTTATATTTATTTTTCTTTATTTGTATTTTTATTTTACAAGGGGGTTGGATCCAGCGCCCTTGGTGCACCCCACCAGAACCAGCCGCAGGGACGCACCCCATGCGCATGCACAGCACTACAACTGGCCTGGTATTATACACCTAATGACAGGGCAGCCTCCTGGAGCGCTACCCACCAGGTTCGGGCCCCTATATACTGTTAGGCGGAGAGTGCCTGTCTGGAGTAACACTGCGCACTGTACCCTCAGGATCCGTTTAGGCCAGGTTTGGCCCAAGGCGCCAGATCCTGGTCAGGGGGGGGCAATCACTTCCAGTATGCTGCCATTATGCAATTTGGACTAGTATAATGAAGTTCTGTCACAGCGCTACCCACCATGTAAACACTATGGCCGACTCAGGCGTGGCGCCAAAAAAACAGCACCCAAGTATGACTAAGGTATGACTAGTAGAGCCCCCTGTGGCACCCTTCCGCTCCCCACCAGCCTCAGCAGTGTCACACCAAGCCAGTGCCAATAACAAGGCTTCATTGTATAGTAAATGGCTGTTGGTCCACAAGTCTACCACCATCCCCAGCCATCACCATCCAGCTCTCCTGAGCTATCAGAAGAGACTGGATGACTCCGTCGTCGACACCTGCCCGGAATGTAACACAGCACCCCATACCATTAAATACATCATAGAGGACTGCATTTCACACAACCACTTACGCCAACGACACAATCTACACTCAATGAGAGCTCTGGGAAAGCCCGATCGTGGCCATGGCCTTCCTCAGGGACTCGGGGCTGTTCGGCCAGGCAGCTTAGGGAACAACAACAACCACCATCCCCCCTATTAGTCGCCTTGTACGACATGCAGTAGGATGCGTGGGGCATATTCTTTTTTTACTCCACCATAGATGAAGGCCCCCATACACCCTGGGTACAATATATAATACTCAGTTATGATTTATTTTTGAGGATTAATGGTGCTAGAATTAAAATGTCAGTAATTAGGATATGACATTCAGGGAGAGATAAGGTATCATAAAAGTATCCGGCTCCACAGATATTACTTATATGTTGATGAGCAATTATTTGTTAATGGCTCAGTTATTTGATAATCTTGTATTAACCCCTTCAGCACCATGACGCCTTTTTACCTTTGATTCTGGCTAAAATTATATGATCTTATGCAGTTTAAGAAGGACCTATGTTATTAACCCTTCTTTGGCGGCGCCCGGCTATAGTCGGACAAGAGAACCAAGGACTATGTGGCGGGGCCCGGCTATAGTCGCATGCAATTTTTAGCACATTATCGGCTCTGAGAGAGAGACGAGTCATGGGAGGAGCGTAGGTCGGCTCTGACCGTTCGGCACGGCTCTCGCGCCAGCACTGGTCCCTAGTCCACACACACCCACACTCACTGCCTCGCTACACAGGGAATTATGTAAGGAAATTACCGTATTTTAGGGATTTTGCACTCGTCTTCCACGATCGTTGCAAGAGAACGCGTGGTCGTAGAAGGATGGTTCTGGTGTCATTGGAAAGCTCAATTATCGCCCTTTCAGGGACACATAATTGTATTACGCTCTGGCTCTTGTTTATGCATGAAAAAGAGCACGGAAATAAGCTCGTTTAGGATAAAACCACCCGCTTCAGTAGAAGTTACCGCCTAGGCCGCTCGTTAAGTGTTAAGAGGGTTTATTGACATCGTATTTACCAATTTGTGTCGTATGAGGTAGATTATATACTAAAGAATATCGTGTAATGGTAATCAGAATAGGATGAAAATTACGTCATGGTGGTGAAGGGGTTAAGTGTTTCAGTAGTATGACGCAATTCTATATTTTCTTGGCCAACATTAAATGACATGGTGGTGAAGGGGTTAAGCGTTTCAGTAGTATGACGCAATTCTATATTTTCTTGGCCAACATTAAATGACGTCATGGTGGTGAAGGGGTTAAGTGTTTCAGTAGTATGATGCAATTCTATATTTTCTTGGCCAACATTAAATGACATCATGGTGGTGAAGGGGTTAAGCGTTTCAGTAGTATGACGCAATTCTATATTTTCTTGGCCAACATTAAATGACGTCATGGTGGTGAAGGGGTTAAGTGTTTCAGTAGTATGACGCAATTCTATATTTTCTTGGCCAACATTAAATGACGTCATGGTGGTGAAGGGGTTAAGCGTTTCAGTAGTATGACGCAATTCTATATTTTCTTGGCCAACATTAAATGACGTCATGGTGGTGAAGGGGTTAAGTGTTTCAGTAGTATGACGCAATTCTATATTTTCTTGGCCAACATTAAATGACGTCATGGTGGTGAAGGGGTTAAGCGTTTCAGTAGTATGACGCAATTCTATATTTTCTTGGCCAACATTAAATGATCTTACTCTAAATATTGATCATGCATTCCTCTGACTTCCAAAATTGCTTCCTAAGCTGAATAAAATCATTTACAAAAGGAAAACAAGAGTCCTCAAATACTGAAGGAGTTAACCGTCTCGCTATCCTGTGGACTCGGGGGTTGCCGTTTAGCATTCAGAAATAAAGTTATCTCAATCATATAATTACCTGTTTCAGGAGAATATGTATGAAGCTCAGTGGTCTGGTCAATCTGCTATACTTGTTGTTGTTGTTGTTCCCCAAGCTGCCTGGCCGAACAGCCCCAAGGCCCCGAGCAAGGCCAAGGCCATAACCGAGCGCCCCCACAGAACCCTCCCTGCTGACCACAATAAAGCCTGGGTGACCGAAGCCACTCCATGGCGGGGAGCTGAGGAGGGTGCGGAAACGCCCTTAACTAAATGGGTGACCTAGATGTGTGTGTATTTTGTGTTTTGTCTGTGTTTGTTCGCTGTTTTGTCTTGTGTTTTGTGTTTTCCTGTTCTTGCTCTGTCTTGAGTCGGCCACCCCCAAGAAAATACAACAAAAAAAAAAATAGGAAAAGTGGGGATTGGGCCTGAGCATATAGATAGATAGATAGATAGACTTAACTAAATGTATTGTATTATGGTTTCAGGAGAATATGTCTGGAGCGACCACATCGGCAACCCAGGCCTCTTGCACAGTGCCTGCCTTGATGGTAATGTTGACTCTACCCTCAGTGTCAAACTCACAGTACACTACCTGGAGCAGAAGTCCGCCACTTTCACCTGCAATTGTAAGTAGGAGGTTGACCATTTTAATTATTTGTGAGTTTAGTTTATTCAAGTACATTGGGGTTTGTAATTGATGATTAATGTTAAGAACGGGGTGTTACTTATACCATTGAATGAAAAGTGAATTAACCCTTCCATTCAGTTTTTTGCATATACAGTAGTGAGTGAGAAAATGGCTAATACAATACCGGTATATATATTTTTTTAATATAGCTACCTGCAGATGATTCTGTTTAGCATAGGAAATACCTGTTAGAGTTATATGGTTCATTTGACAATTACATCATTGTATGAAAAGGGGTCTGTTGTGCATGATTATCATTAAAATTAATGCAGTATTAATGTTATGCAATTATTTTCAGTGAACTCAAGTGTGGAGCATGTTGTGATGCACACGGTCTGTTCTTTAGAACTTCCTGGAGAATCCTCAGACTACATTTTAAAGGTACATTATTGACGACATTACTACCGGGTATATGTATTATTCACCACAGGAGATAATACAAAGTCCTTTATACTGTATAGCTAACCCAGAACCCAACCTATCTCTCAGCAGTTGTATTATGCTTCACCCAGTCTCAAACCATCCTTATCACAAGTCAGAGCAACCTGTATTCTACCTTACCCAATCATATGACTAACCCAGACCCTGCCTACTGGTGTATCAAATTCAAGTTCATTACAGCATATCCTACCCATCACAAGTCAAAGCTATTATCCCTGGTGGGCGGGCTTGTGGTATCGGCTCACTGCATGTCTGCCTGCTGAGACCGGAACTTCTCCGGGTGGTCGGGGGCCGGGGTAGTGCCGGAGTGACCTTGGTGATCCCTGGTCTCTGGATCTTCTGCTGGGTGACCAAGATGTGTGTGAATTTATGTTTTGTTTTTGTGTGTTCATTGTTTTTCTGTTGTGTTGTCCCTGTTCGGGGTCTTGTCTCGAATAGGCCACCTCCAGAGAAAAAAAAAGGAGAATGGGCCTGAGTAAATAGATAGATAGATCACATGTCAAAGCTATTTTATCATACCCAGTCTTATAGCTAATCCAGAACTATTCTTTTTTCCAGGTACGAGGGGTGGACGACTACCTCTCCGGTGAAACTATCCTGGGTGAATATGAGTATGTTCACAGCTGTATCAAGTACGACACAGACGTCATCTTTACGCTCACCAATGCTGATGCTGTCAGGCAGTCTTATCTGCGCACGGTATGTGTTTACCTATATCTCATTCTCTCCATTTATTAATATAAAAAGGAAAAGAAAAGACAATCGTACCATTAAAATTAACGCTCATGCAGCACGTAATAGAATTAATTTAATTGTTAATTGGTGACTCCTGTAACTACTTTTTTGGCCAACTGATGCTGATGCAGTTTTTAATGCTGTACACTTCCTTGATTGATAGGGATAGGGTGTGCCTTTGTTACAGGGACTTTACTGGACATTTGCCACGAATCGCTAGACATGAGTGTCCAAACTCTTGACGTCTACCAATGGCATGGGGTGGGATCAAACTGCCGACTCTTTGCTCAGCATTCAGACGCTCTACCGGTAACCATGCCACAGCCCTCGGCCTGCCAACGGTGCTATACAGTATAACTAAAATGTGGTCATATTATAATGTAAAACTTGCAAAATAAACAAATCAAAACAGGGACGACACCATACAAAGGCAAAAGAACTATCAAAATCGCTATGTGGAAATAACGCTTTAGCAAAATATAATTTTGAAATATAAGAACACAAAACCACCACATAGGGTGTACATCACTACATGACCAAGTTAATCTGTTTCCCAAGCAAATTAATTGCACACATAACAATGCACTCTCGTCATGTTCAAGGAATTAGTCAATTAAAATGTAAAAGTTGCAAACTAAAGAAACCAAAACTGGGACAAAGACAATATAAAGGCAAAATAACTAATCAAAATTAAAATTAGTCAAGGAATTAGTCTTGATAGCGTAATGCATAAATGCATGGAATTTCGGTGTGAGTATCCTAGGTTCGTCCTTGAAGTGCCACATGTATTTGTTGATTTAATTAATTGAGTTTAGAAGTAAAGTTGGTTGGTGAAAAAATATGAAGTTCAGGACGTTCAGGGAAATTCTATATTATCGAAAGGCTTAATGTTTTTTGTTTTTGTGTTTTTGCAGGAGGATGACGACATTGCAATAACCAGTGTTCGAGTGGAGGACCTCATGTCAGCTGGGTCGGGCGACGTGATACATCATGAAAAGCTGATCATTGTGGTTGGTAAGTACTGTACAGGCATACATTCAGCCATGTTAACCCTCTCCGACATAGGACGCGATTGTGAGCCTATTGGGGATACTTTAAAGCCTTTGTTACCATCAGGGGTATTTAGAAACCTTTACTTTAGTTACTTCAACCTCTGCAGTTGTCTTTGAGTTAGCTGTGGGCAGAAAACTAATTTTGGAGAGGTAATTATAAGAGTGAGAGAACTCTATTTATTATTGCTAATCTGGCAACCTCTGCGTCATAAAAGCGTGAAAGGGTTAATCCCTTCTGTACCGTAGACGTCTTTTTAATTTTATTCTGGCTACTATGAGACGATTATATTCAACTTAAAAAAGCCCTGCAGTATTTGACAGGCTTCGATCTATCTCCCTTAACCCTTTTTACTACCTCAAATCATTCTTAAAATTGCACAAAATCGTTTAAGTACAGCTCGAATGAAATTGAAAAGACGTAACGGTACAGAAGGGGTTAAGAAGCGAACATTTATGATTGATAAGTCTAGACATACAGTACATCCATCTTAATTGATACGTCTAGACATACAGTACATCCATCTTAATTGATACGTCTAGACATACAGTACATCCATCTTAATTGATACGTCTAGACATACAGTACATCCATCTTAATTGATACGTCTAGACATACAGTACATCCATCTTAATTGATAAGTCTAGACATACAGTACATCCATCTTAATTGATAAGTCTAGACATACAGTACATCCATCTTAATTGATAAGTCTAGACATACAGTACATCCATCTTAATTGATTTTTATTGTTGCAAAATAAACAAACCAAAACTGGGACGACACAAGATAAATATTTTGAATCTGCTATCCTATGTACAGTATATATATATATATATACTGTACTGTATATATATATATATATACAGTATATATAATTATATATATATATATATATATATACTGTATATATATACTATATATATATACACACGGTATATAACAAGAGGAAGAATAGAGATAGAGCTGCGCCATACGCCATGTGTATTACTCTAATTTTATATATATATATATACTGTACTGTACTGTATATATATATATATACCGGTATACAGTATATATAATTATATATATATATATATAACAAGAGGAAGAATAGAGATAGAGCTGCGCCATACGCCATGTTTATTACTCAAATTTTCGGCATCAACAAGGTGCCATCTTCAGGTTATACAGACTGATCCTAAAAATATACAAAATAAGTATTATACTATTGGAAAGAAAACTGACTTACGGAAGCGAAGCATGGACGTTGGTTGAGAGACTCAGACCAAGAGTGAGAGCAGTGGAAATGAATTACTTAAGGAGTGCGTGCGGAGTTACATGGAGGGATAGACAGACTAATGAGGAAGTAAGAAGGAGGTGTGGTGTGGAGGTAGATGTGCTGGAAAGTGTGAAAAGGAACAACTTGAGATGGTTCGGCCATATGGAACGTATGGAAAGCGAGAGAATGACTAAGAGGGTGTACGAGAGCGAGGTGGAGGGACAGAGGGGGAGAGGTAGACCGAATATGAGGTGGAAGGATGAACTGAGGAACTACATGAACGAAGGCGGTGCTGGTTGGGGGGAGGGGCGTCGACTGACTGGGGACAGAGGTGCATGGGGGCGGTTCGTTCGTGGCCACCCCTTCGGGGATCACGGCGTCAGGCAATAAATAGATAGATAGATAGATAGATAGAAAGAAAATGGATCTAATGTAATACATTTTAAACAAAATGTATTACATTAGATCCTTTTCTTTCTAATAGTATAATACTTATTTTGTATAATTTTAGGATCAGTCTGTATAACCTGAAGATGGCACCTTGTTGATGCCGAAAATTCGATTAATAAACATGGCGTATGGCGCAGCTCTATCTCTATTCTTCCTCTTGTTATGGAAATTGCGGTGCCCTCGGCCCCCTACTGATGTCTTATATATATTTTTTCAAAAGGAAAAGGGTAGCCAAAACAAGGAATATCCCCATCTTCATATTTATTGCAATATTTCGGACTCTGCGTCCATCATCAGGTCAGTACACGATCCTATAAAATGAAATTACCATACATAAAATTTTGTAAATAGAAGGACCCGTAAAATAGTTTAAATACAAAGTAAATAAGGGTATAAAATACCTAAATGAAATTAATTTGCTAACAAAACACCAGTACCGCATGAATAAAAGGAAAACTAATGCGATATGACTAAATAATAAAGACCAATCCCTACCCACCTAGATCCAACCCCAAGCCCACCTCGAGTACAACTGAAGACCATTATTTGATCATATAACACTAACACGACAACCCCAAAGACAGAGTCCGAAATATTGCAATAAATATGAAGATTGGGACCTTCCTTGTTTTGGCTACCCTTTTCCTTTTGAAAATATGTTTTCCTGGAGGACAACTCACTGATGTCATCATTAATATATATATATATATATATATATATATATATATATATATATATATATATATATATATAACTATATAACTATATAACTATATATAACTATATATAACTATTTATCATGACCTTTATTTTCAGAAATGTTTGAGGCGGAGTTGACCCGACTTCAGAACGCTGGTTTTTTGTTAATAGATGGGACCCCCGTACAAGAGCTGCCCACTCCCATGAGGTCCAGACGACTACGACAGGTGGGTCTATATTATTGTTGATAAAAATATACTTTGAAAAGTAAACAGAGTGAAAATAAACACCATGTGAGGAAGAGCACTTTATTGACAACGTTTTGCATATGCAGTATATTGGCCTGATAAAGCTATATGCGAAACGTTGTCAATAAAGTGCTCTTCCTTACATGGCGTTTATTTTCATTATACTGTATTATTGTACAGTTGGCCAAATAAGTCATTTTCATTATACTGTATTATTGTACAGTTGGCCAAATAAGTCATTTCGCAACTGTTGTTGTTGTTGTTTTTCCCTAAGCTGCCTGGCCGAACAGCCCCGAGTCCCTGAGAAAGGCCATGGCCACAATCGGGCTTTCCCACAGACCTCTCATTGAGTGTAGATTGTGTTGTTGTTGTTGTTGTTGTTTTTCTTCCCTAAGCTGCCTGGCCGAACAGCCCCGAGTCCCTGAGAAAGGCCATGGCCACAATCGGGCTTTCCCACAGACCTCTCATTGAGTGTAGATTGTGTTATTGTTGTTGTTCCCTAAACTGCCTGGCCAAACAGCCCCGAGTCCCTGAGGAAGGCCATGGCCACGATCGGGCTTTCCCACAGAGCTCTCATTGAGTGTAGATTGTGTTGTTGGCGTAAGTGGTTGTGTGAAATGCAGTCTTCTATGATGTGTTTAATGGTATGGGGTGCTGTGTTACATCCCGGGCAGGCGTCGACAACGGAGTCATCCAGTCTCTTCTGATAGCTCGCAATTGATACTATCGACAATGAATACATATAATATAAAGACAAATAATTGCAAAACATGAAGTAACAACAGATTTAAACAAAGAGTACTCTTTTAACCCGGGAGCTGCGGGGAGACTCTTAAGAGTTCCCCCGGCGCACTGCGGGGAGACTCTTAAGAGTCAGAGAAAAAGAAAATCAACTTTTGACATCGAAAAAAAAAAAAAAAAAAAAAATTTTTTTTTTTTTTATTATTTTTTTTTTTGGCCCCTGGGCCATGCAAAATCTCAGTCCTCTACCTCCCCTCCTTCCCCACTTTCCTCCTCTCCTTCAGTTATCACCTATTTTCCCTGTTATTCCCTTATTCTGAGGTATATTTTCGTGCTAACAATAGAAATCCGGTTGGAGGGTGTGGTCATCACTGATAGCAAGCGAGTGCAAGAGAGAGAGAGAGAGTATCGATCGACTGTGTCTCAGTGGCCTTGGGGGAAATTGGCGGGAAAGCAGATTGCCTCACCCATACATTATACAACTCGCGGGCTATATCTCCGATTTTGACCATCCAAACGCTGTTTTCACTCGTTTTATTGTTGTTTCAGGTTAATACCTTTATAATCAACCCATAATAGGCGCATATGGATAAGTATTAATGCTATTAATGGCACAATGAATATTTTAGTGACGGAAACACCTCAAATACGTCAGCACAGGGGGACGTTTCCAATTACCCCCATGCGCACTTCAGAGGTTAACAAGAACAATCAATTTAAAAAATCATCAATATTAATATTAATAATAGAAAAAGAAAAAGAAAAAGATAAACAATAAATACAGACAAAAAACAATAAATACAGACAAAAAGTAAGCAGAGGTTATACAAGAAACTTCAAGTTAAAAATGCTTGATTAAAATTATTGATGTCAAATTTTAGAATACAGTCACAATAATTGACCCTAAACAGATTAAATTTATGGAACAATTTACTTGCCTCAAAACCTCTGTCTACTAAGAGTCTGTATAGTAACCTAGCTCTAGCCCAAAAGTCATCTACTTTAGTGCAGATTTTACAAAATCTTATTAACTGGGAATAAAAACAATTATAAGTGATTTTACTATCGATATTACTACTAGGGAAAGGAAAGTTTATTACGTTAAAATTAAAATCATCAACTTTGTGATATACTTTAAGTATGCACTGTTCATTAACAATCTCTATATTTATATCAAGAAAATTTTCAACTTTATAATTTATGTTACATTGTGTGAGGGGAATAGAATTAGAGTAAATAAGTTTAGCAACTTGATTAAAATTTAACAAATTGCAAACGAGAATATCATCAATATATCTACTATTATTACTTAACAATTTAGCAAGTGCTAATTTTTCTGGGATTTTATTTTTCTTGCTACTTTCAACTAAGTCTTTTATATATTTAAATTCTAAAGCAAGCAAGAATAAGTCTGCAATTAAAGGGCTAGCATTTCCACCCATAGGAATTCCTAATATTTGTTTGAAAATGTAAGGCCCGAATCTAACATAAGTATTGAAAAGGAGGAATTTAAGGGCATCTTTAAGTTTAGTTCTATCAAAATATACAGAA
The DNA here is from genome assembly GCA_032716605.1 of Paralithodes platypus. NCBI lineage: Eukaryota > Metazoa > Arthropoda > Malacostraca > Decapoda > Lithodidae > Paralithodes > Paralithodes platypus. The sequence goes on along the minus strand of CM064537.1, from coordinate 19,015,937 downwards.
CTAGTGGGAGTAGAGCTAAGTGATGCATTATTAAAATATGTATAAACATTTATGAAATAATTACCATTCCTAGTGCAAATCTATAATAAAGCAAAGCTCTGAATATACTAAATCTAAAGGCAAATTGGTATACAAAGTTGAACAGTCGAAGCTATGTACCGAGGTAACTTTCAATAATCAACAGGTGGTGAAGCAGCTGTGTTCGCTCCTTGGGAATCTTGAGAGCACTGAAATGTCCGACGCCATCACCACCCTCGTCTCAACCTGCAGGATCATTCAACAAACACAGGTCAGTCATTTTAGTTGTCTAAGTCACACTAAAATTGATTTGTAAGTTAGAAATATTCGTGGTAAATAAGTTTATGACGCGATTTGGACGCATATTTGGCTGGTAAGTTAGCCATCAGTAAGCTACAAAATTAAATATCTGGCAACCCCGTAGCGTCCCTGTGTGAGGAGTGAATAATAATAATAAGGACATTCTTTGTAATTTGATGAAGCTAAAAGGATCTCTCTATCGGACCACTAGCTACCGGAATCTGTTATAGAATAGCCTAATGCTTGGTGTGAGTTTCCTAGGTTCGAGTCCTTGGAGTACCACATGTATTCATTACTTTTATTGATTTCATTAGTTAGGTTAATTTGTAAATTAATTGGTGAGTTGGTGAAAATAAATATGAATAGGATCTCTCAGACCACTAGCTACCGGAATCTGTGACTTTTGGAATAGTTATCCAGTCCAGACATTACATGGGAAAACTTGACATAAATATTTGAACATTGATATTCAAGCCAAACACTTTTGTGTTAGCAGTGCAGTACATGTGTGTGTATTAACTTTAAATATTGTGTATTGTGTGGTTGTAGGGTGTACTTGACGGAGAGGATGATCGAGGCGGCAAGAGCATGTTGTCCACTAGCTCCCACGAGTACACCCAACCTGGAGAACTGAAGGACCTGTTACTGGACGCCCTCAGTCGTGTGGCAGCGGCTGTCAACAACTTCCTGGTCATGTACTCCAAGGCCTTCAGGGTCGACTTCACCGTGGATGTTACTACGGACCCTACCAATGGTTAGTGACTGTGTTTTGGTGGTGTAATGGTTTAGATGCTTATGTTCTGGGTGTGGTGTTCTGAGTTCGAATTCAGGGAGGACCATATGCTTTCATTAGTTTATTCAAGTACATTGGGGTTTGTAATTGATGATTACTGTTAAGAACGGGGCGTTACTTATATCATTATCATCAATTTCAGCAATAGAGTCACTAATACTGTATTTACCTCTGGATAAATCCATGTTTGTGCTGTAGAGAAAAATGGTTCCTTCATTAGTTTATTCAGACCCCCAAAATATCTGTGAAATGCTGAGAGACAGAATATTGTCTGTAGAAATAATAAAGTTCCTAGAGGTCCTTCCTGAGATAAATCTACTTGTCTAATGTTAGCCACTGTATTGAAGGGATTACAGGTCTCCATCGATATACGATTGAGTTACGTTACTGAAAACCAGATCTTGAATAGAAAAATCGTATAGCGAACCCTAAATTTAATGAGGTAAATGGGGATGCGTTCTGGGACCAGCCAAGACCCAAATCCAAACACCAATAAACCTATAATGTAAGGTTATAATATAAGGTGGTAGATGATTGTATGCAAATTCTAGAAGATGGTGATGTAATAGACGTGGTATATTGCGACTTTATGAAGGCCTTCGATAAGGTCCCACATAAAAGGTTAATAGAGAAAGTTAGAAGCTATAATATAGGGGAGAAATGTGTGAAATGGATAGAAGCCTTCCTGAAAGATCGGAGACAGAGGGTACTGGTGAATGGAATAGGCTCGGGGTGGAGGGAAATTACAAGTGGGGTACCTCAGGGATCTGTGTTGGGACCACTGCTGTTCGTTATATTTATCAACGACTTACCTGAAGTTATAACTAATGGAAGTGAGGTATACCTGTATGCGGATGACACTAAGCTGTACAGAAGAGAGGAGTAAGGAAGATGTGGGTTTGCTTCAAGGAGATGTGGAGGGCATGAAGGGATGGTCTGAGCATTGGTTAATGCCTTTTCATCCAAAAAAATGCAAGTACATGCGGATTGGGACAAGCAAGATAAACAAGGTAGGATACAGTATGTATGAAGCGATGGAGGAAGTGAATGCAGAAAAGGATATAGGAGTAGTAATAGACAATAAGTTAAATTTCTCAGAACATTTAGCGGAAAAGATAAACAAAGCCAATAGAATTGTAGGGCTGATAAGGAGGACATTTGTGTCACTTGACGAAGAAATCTTCAGGAATCTCTATACAGCGCTGGTTAGGCCGCACCTGGAATATGCGAACCAGGTGTGGGCTCCATATATGGTAAAGGATATAGAAGCAGAGGAGAACTAGCAAGCTGGTACCAACGTTGAAGAACGCGGGCTATGAGCAGAGGTTGAGGACACTGGGTCTTCTGACACTGGCATATAGGAGAAAGAGAGGGGATATGATAGAGACTTTTAAGATAGTGTCAGGAAAGTACGATGAGGATGTGTGTGAAGGTATCTTCTTAATGCGGGAGGGAACAAGAACGAGAGGACACTCTAAGAAAATGTACAAAGAAAGAAATAGGCTTGAGAAGGCAAAGAACTCATTTTGTGATAGAGTGGTAAATGAGTGGAATGCACTGCCCCAGTATGTAGTCGATTCCAAATCAATAAGGGAGTTTGAAAGTAATCTTGATAAAGCATGGGAAAGACAAGATTTGAAGTTTGATTATAAAACAAAAATACAGAATAGTAAAAATGTTGCGTCTGCTACCACCGCCGCCAACACCGTGAACGACCGCAGCAGTGCAAGTACTGGTACTGAGCTGGATACACAGGCCTAGTTTGCCTTTTTCCAGAGGATCTACTGTAAGAAACTGTAAGAAACTGTAAGAATAATAATATCGTAAATTTGGTCATGGTATAGTGAGGGAGACCTCTACTTTTTCTATCTTTGCCCAGATCCTCAAGACATCCGTGAGGTGAGGGATAAGATCTCGGTGAAGGTGCAAGGACTCCACCGCCTGGAGCTGGAGTGGAAATATGACTTGTATTTTGTGGAGGCTCAACTGTTCCATGGGTCTCGTTGCATCGGTCAGCCTGTACACACACACACTAAGAAGGTCGCAGAGGATCCCAAGTTCTATCCCAAAGTCGTCTTCAATCGATGGTAAGTTTGCTTACTTACGGATCTCGCACACAAATTTTGGATATACAGTCAGGACCCCCAATACGCGAGTTTGTGGGCGACACACAACCTTATCGGAACGCACTTCCTGGGCCTCCCTCACTCTATTAACCCCCTCTGTACCGTTGATGCCTTTTTCATTTCATTCTAGATATATTTAGACAAATTGTGCAGTTTAAGAATGATCTGTGTTAGTAAAATGGGTTAAGTGAGATAGTTCGAAGCCTGTTGATTGCTGGAGGCCCTTTTTGAAACTGAATAAAATTGTCTAATAGTATCCAGATTAAAGTTAAAAAGCTGTTGCCGGTACAGAAGGGGATAAGTGCCAAGCGTCTCGCTAAAATTAGACCACACTCACTTACTAAGGGGGAAATGGCGGATTTGGCCACTTCGCTCTCGATTCGCGTATTAGTTGTACCCCTCCTGTATTCAAAGTGTTTGTTTATTTTCGACCCCCCCCCCCCTCGCGTATTAGGGATTTCCGTACTCGGAATTCGCGTATTGGGCGACCAGACTGTACATTAGTTAAATGATATCCAGTGGATTGACTCCCCTATGACCCTCCATAATAGGCCCACACTAGTGCATACTGTACGCACTGAGATATATCCCACTTATAAGTGTAAATGTATATACCATTTTATTGATTGTTATAATTTATTATCTTAAGTAGTTTTTACTTTTTATCACCCGGTATTCATTGTGGAAGTGTTCTAAGTTCAATTTAACTGAAGTCCTGATCATCAGGGCACCCACCCTAGCCCAGCTATTAAAATAGAGCAAGGAGTGCATGGTGGTAAGAACTGCAAACTGCAGTTACTTGTGGAGGTGATTGTTCAATGTACATTGTAGTATAAACATATAATATATATTATTACCAAATTATAGGTTTGATTCCCGAAGGGAAGTAGAGAAAACTTAATATTTAGTAGGGCCCCGTAATCATTGACGACTTCGCCTATTAACATTAATAGTCTCCATTCAATATCCTGCGCCAGCAATTTGAATAACCCGCGCGGAAGATCATGGAGTACTCATCACAAGTGCACGCCTAATTCCCTTATGGGATCGTCATTTTGATTGGGTACCCTACAGAAAAAAAAAAAATGTAAAAAAGAAAAAAGAAAAGATAATTTAATATCTGTTATCATATGACTTGCCATATATGTGGATTTCTCATGTTTTGCTTCCCCGATACCAGGCTCCCTAGCGGCCATCCCCGTTCTTCACTGATATACCAAGAAAAAACTATGGAAATCAATGAATGGGAAGTGGGATGGTTGGGAGGGCCCGAGTCGTCAATGATTACGGGGCCCTACTAAATATTAGGTTTTCTCTACTTCCCTTCGGGAATCAAACCTATAATTTAATAGGGCCCCTTCATCATTAACGACTTCGCCTGAATATCAAGACTGGAGGCAGGAGAGGCTGGGAATGCGAAATCCCCCGGATGAATAACAGGGGTGCCATGGGCTCTCTGCGAGAGGGCTGGTTATCACACAGAGGCCCACGTCTCTTCAACAAACTCCCACGGCGAGTAAGAGACATGAGGGACATCTCGTTAGACAACTTCAAGAGAGCCCTAGATGTCGAACTGCAAAAAGTGCCAGACGAGCCCATCCTCGCAAGGGAGCGAGCTGTCGCTTCAAACAGTCTACTGCACCAGATCACCACCCATAACGAGGGGCGTCGCGCTCCTTGGTGCCGCTAGAAGAGCGGCGAACACATCAAAAGGTATCAAAAGGTAAAGGGACATTCGTAAAATATCCTAACCTTAGGGAAGAAAATCCGAATAAAAAATTTCTTAAGATTTTGATTGTATGCAATACAAAATATAAAAAAGGTATAAAGGATTTGCTAGCAGTGCGTGGCATTAAGAAACTGCTTGCTCATGGTAAGGTCGTTGCAGGCGACCTTATGCTTGAAAGAGTAGGACACATCTGTGTCCCACCGAGCGAGACCCTGCAATAGGTACTTGCTCTGATCTTAAAACTAATTGTACAGTAAACTCACTGTGCACTTTGGTAAAAAATAGACTTACAGTAGTTGCAACTACGTGAAAACTCTCTTTAAATTAAACACGACTAAATACTGGACTGTAGAACTCGTCCTATCACAGCTCATGATATATCACAATCTCCAAGGGTACAGAGGAGGTATGGCCTTATTCCGCCCACTTCCTGATGTCGTGAACCCGACCTAACACGCCGGGGTTGCTTTCCTTAATAATGTCTACTATTAATGAAGCTAGCTTCCGTTTCGTAGCACGCGTACCTGCTCGGTTCACCCATAAAGCACCTGGTTGGCGAGGTTGCGCAGCCCTCATAAACTTTGTGAGCGCTAGCATAGGACATAACATGTGATGAATGGGCGGGTGCCCAACCCCGAAAGGGGTTGAAATAGGGGAGCTATCCCCCCGCCAAAGGCGGCTTTCTAGGGCCTTTCCTAGCTGATGCTGAGAGGATTGGGTTCTAGTCATATGGTGATGGGCTGGTCTATCAGAGTGAGAACTGAGCGATCTCTGCCATACCCATAGCTTACTCCGACTGTTCCTTTTACTTATGTATTTCCTAGATCTCAAGTGACGGCGTCTTTTCCGTGGATTGACCTCCCAATCTACCAAGATTGGAAGCCAAAGCGTCAAATTTTTCCTTTGCCCCTCAACTTTCTCTTCATAATTGCTGAGGGGCACAGGGCCCTGGGTGGGGCTTTGGTTTCCCGGGCGTTTCCGCACCCTCCTCAGCTCCTCGCCATGGAGTGGCTTCGGTCACCCAGGCTTTATTGTGGTAGGCAGGGAGGGTTCTGTGGGGGCGCTCGGTTATGGCCTTGGCCTTGCTCTGGGCCTTGGGGCTGTTCGGCCAGGCAGGTTGGGGAACAACAACAACAACATGTGATGAATGAGGCCCCTCTTGAGGGCCGGGACTGAAAATTCAGAAAAGACATGGTCTGAATGTTCATTTTTTGCAATAATATTATTTTTATTAATCTCACCACCACACCCCCAATGAAATTAATTAAAGTATATATGATCCACCGGGATTCGAACCCGGGTTATCACACACATATTTTTGCCACCTTAACCATTACACCACCAGGACGGTTAAAGGTTTATGCACACGCCTACGACTTATTATCCATTCTCGAATACTGGATATTAATCTAATCATGTTCATATTCCCAACCGCACTATGGTAGCCTACTGTTTAAGTGAGAGGAAAGAATATTCATGGGGCACAGATCATATAGACAAATGAGGGAGACGGCGCGATTTTCACATGGTCGTGCAGTCTCCCAAACCTGAGACAGTTTGGTTCGTTGCTCATCGCCGCCAGCTCTGATACCCGGTGTCCAGTGGCAAGTGCCATGAGAAAAAACGCTTTCTTAAAAAGTGAGTCAAAGTCCGGCGCATGATTTTACTTGCGGGATTGTAGCAATTCCAAAGCTTTTTCAAGGGACCAGGTGGGCATGAGCTGGCGAGGAGGACGAAGTTTGAAACATGCCCTCATAAAACCTTTCTCCTCCGCCTGCGGTATGGAAAGGCCGGTGAGATCAAGGAAGGGGGTTGTTGTTCCCCAGGCTGTCTGGCCGAACAGCCCCAAGGTCTCGAGCAAGGACAAGGCCACAAACGAGCGCCCCCACAAAACCCTCCCTGCTTACCACTAACAAAGCCCGGGTGACCGAAGCCACTCCATGGCAGGGAGCTGAGGAGGGTGCGGAAACACCCGGGAAACCAAAGCCCCACCCAAGGCCCTGTGCCCCTCAGCAATTTTGAAGGGAAAGTTGAGGGGCAAGGGAAAAATGTGACGCTTTGGCTCCCAATCTGCCAACTTCTAGGTTGGCAGTAGGGAGGTCAATCCACGGAAAAGACGCCGTCACCTGAGATCTAGAAGATATATAAGTAAAAGGAACAGTCAGAGTAAGCTATGGGTATGGCAGAGATCGCTCGGCTCTCACTCTGATAGACCAGCCCATCACCACATGACTAGAACCCAATCCTCTCAGCATCAGCTAGGAAAGGCCCTAGAAAGCCGCCTTTGGCAGGGGGATAGCTCCCCTATTTCAACTCCTTTCGGGGTTGGGCACCCGCCATTTCGGGGTTGGGCACCCGCCAGGAATGGGGTCCTAATGGCCGACAGACGATTCTTTAACGTTATAACCGAAAAATGTTTCTGCTCAAACAGATAATCTAAGTACTGTACTTGAATACTAAGGCTGTCGAAGCAGTTGTCTGCCTCGATTCCACAATCCAGGTTGTAAATGTTTTCCAATGTGATTGATATTGTCTCCTGGTAGACAGGGTGTACTGATTCAAGAGCTTTTGAGTGACACTAAGCCCAAATTTATTTAGCCATTTGGCAGAGAAAATATCCATAAGGCAATACTGAGAGAGGTCCGAAGGTTGCCAATCGCTTCCAAGTGGAAGGCGGAGACCGGGAGGGACACCGGGGTCCGGCACCACTGTTGCAATTGGTGGTACCATACCTGAGCCGGCCAGAGCGGCGCGATCAGCGCTACTCGGCCCCGGTAATCCCTTAGTTTGTGAATGACCTTGCACATTAACACAGAGTCTGGTGGCGGAAACAGATAGATCGAGGTCCACTTGTTCCAGTCCACCAGCAATGCATCGGGTCCCCCCGCCGGGGTTACTCCGTGACGGGTTAGAGAGAGTGGCAGTCTGTGGTTCTGCGTTGACGCAAACAAGTCTACTTGTGGACGGGCCGGCTTTGCAATTACAGTATCTTGTTGAAGATCGCCTGTTTTTTTTTTGTTTTTTTTTTTTAATTATTATTATTTTTTTTTTTTTGAGACAATGAACGGAGGAAGGAAAAACACAGATAAAACAAAAAGGTCCATGTGCCTAAAGGCATCCTCCATTCATAAAATGTTTGTAACAACTGGATTTAAACTTTTGTAGATTGTAAGTTTGTGGAAAGCAACTCGAGGGAAGTGAATTCCAAAGAGTAGTAGTTCTAGGGATAAATTAATTTTCATAAGCAGAAGTTCTGCATTGTGGAGGAGAAAGTGTAAATTCATGGACACTCTCAGCTGCCCTAGTTCTACGGGGAAAGATGTGGAGAGGCGGCACAATTGAAGCAAGTTCCTCGGAACAATTGCTGTGAAAATATCTGTAGAATAATGCAAGGGATGCAACGTTTCTTCGTATGGATAATGTAGGAAGGTCCTGTGTGATTGCAGGGTTATTGATTAATCTAATAGCTTTATTTTGAATTTTGTCCAACTGCCTCAATGCAACCATTCCACTTCCACTCCACAGAGGTGAACAGTAATCCATCTGAGAACGCACATGACTTTTATACTGTATATTACGGCCAACTGCTCGTCAGTGAAGAATTCTCGAACTCTGTACAGGAGTCCCAGTTTTTTAGAGGCATTCTTAGCAATGCTTCTAACATAATGTGTCCAGCTCAAGTTAGTAGTTAATGTTACACCGAGAATGTCAATACTAGGGGAAGTGGGAATATTTACATCATTAAAAAATATATGGGAGTCAGTGAGATTCTGTCGGTTAGAAAATTGAATATACTTGGTTTTCTGTGCATTAAAGGAAACTAGATTCTTTTGTCACCATTCATTAATTCTAGAAAGGTCCTGGTTCAGAGAAATTGCAGTGTTTATTTTTGAATTTATAAGATCGGGTTGGGTGAAAGAATTGGTAAATGTGAAGGAACTGTGGAGCGTTGAGTCATCTGTGTAGGAATGTATTGGATTATGAGTGGTAGATATGAGATCATTGATATGAATGAGGAACAGAGTTGGGGCCAAAACTGATCCCTGGGGAACACCAGCATTTATTGAGTGAAATTGAGAATAAAGGCCATCTACCATTACACGTATTTTTCTGTTATGAAGATAAGAAGAAATTAGTGGAACTAATGATGCAAGGCCGTAGTGTGACATCTTCGACAATAAGGATTGATGCCAGACTCTATCAAATGCCTTTGATATATCCAGTGCTATTGTATGTGTTTCACCATGTTGGTCTGTAGCTTGGTTGATTTGATGCGTATGAAGGCAAAGAATGTCTGCAGTTGATCGACATCGTCTAAAACCATATTGCCTATCACTGATTAATTTATTATTCTCAAGATGCTTAATTATGTGATTATTTAATATAATTTCAAAGACTTTACCAAGAGTGGAAGTTATAGCTATTGGTCTGTAGTTTGATGGATCTGAAGAGGCACCTTTTTTAGGAACTGGATGGATGTTTGCTTCTTTCCAGGTTACTGGATTTGATTGTCCATTCTACTAAAGTACTCCGCCGGTGAGAGAGAGCGTCTGCCCAGACGTTCGCTACGCCGGGGAGGTATGTGGCATGCAGATGAATCCCTAGCGAGTCTGCTAGGGTAAAAATTTGTTCTGAAACTCTCAACAACTCTCGTGACCTCACTGAGCCTTGCTTCTGAATGCAAAAAGCCGCAGTTTGATTGTCCATTCTGAATGCTATTGATTTATTCTTCAAAGTCGTGCCGTGAGTTTAGAGAAAGAACAGGAGAACTAAAAGCTCCTGCTTGTTGATATGTGATTGACTGTTTGCCCCCCAAATGCCTTGTCCCTGGTGGCCTAGACTTGGCTGATATCCCCACCCCAGGGACCCCGAGGCGTCCGTGTCTATCCAAACCGTAGGTGGGGGAGAAACCCATGACATGACTGAGTAGAGGACTTCGTGCTTGGTCCAGGCCGAGAGCAAGTTGTGGATTAATGGAGGAATTGGCCATAATTTCTTCTCCGGCAAGAGAGGGAACACTTTGTTGCCTTCCAGGATTAATCGCTTGGTTTTCAGTCGGCCTAGTTTGACAGTTAATTGTATCCAGTTGAGAGAACCGATCAGGGAATCCCACGTTTTCCTGGTCGTATCCAGACTGTGGAGGAACCGGAACAGTTTCCTTCGAAACCTGTTGCGGTTGTCCGCACTCTGTGTAAGAGTCAGAGCGGCGGTATCCCAGATCAGCCCTATCCACTGAATCGTCCTTGAGGGGACAAGGTGTGACTTTGCCAAGTTCACCTTGAACCCTAGGGCTTGTACATGAGCTAACACTCGGTTGACATGATCCTGACATAATTCTAAAGAGTTTGCCACTACTAGCCAATCGTCCAGATACCAAAACACCTGTATGCCTTGAACTAATAGGGGTAAAAGGGCTTGCCTGACAAGCTTGGTGAAAACTCTTGGTGCTAGGTTCAGCCCGAATGGCATTCTTTGACAGATGTAAGCCTCTTGCCGGATTCTCAAAGCGAGAAACTTTTGGAACCTCTTATTTATAGGGACATGCCAATAGGCATCTTTGAGATCGATCGAACACATCCAACCTTGCAGCGGGAGTGCGAGTTTGAGTTGCTGTATCGTCAGCATCCTGAAGGGTGAATTCTCTATAAATTTGTTCAGTTGCGAGAGATCTAGAACTGGTCGCATCTGCACACTGTCCCTTTTTGGCACTAAAAAGAAGTGTGACGTGAAAACTAGTTGGGGTGCATTGACTGGAATAAGGACTCGTTTGGCAATAATTTCTTGTACTACGGCCTCCTCTTCCTAAGACACTGCTGACGCAGTCGGGGCCGCCGGAGCCATCGCCAGGTAATTCCTTTGCTCACTACTTTTCTGGCCCAGGTATGCTTGGGCCAGGCTGAGCGGAATGAACGGAACGACCCCAGGTGCAACCGGGGATCGTCCGTCACGGCAACTTCCCAATCCTGGGTCTTTGAGCTCGACTCCAGGATGTTCCGGATGAGTGGTTATTTTTTTGGAGGGGGAGGTGTGTTGGCATCGGACGCTTGACTAGTTTTGGCTTGTGCAGTGTTCGGATGACCTTTATATGGGGCCTTACCTTTATACCCGTGAGGCTTACCTTTTTTGGTTTTGTACTGAGAACCTCCCTGCTGAGGGGGTAGTCTGGGGTCTCGAGATGATTGTTTAGGATGTGGTTGGTACTGCTTGTGACCGCCCCTTGATTTCTGAAAGGGTTTCTTGGGGGGGTCCTTCCTCGCTTGGGAGGTAACCTGTTTCCAACCGCTTACCAAATTAAATACTAAGCTCCAAGATTCAGTGTTAAGAAGGGTGGCCGTAAGCACCGGGGATAGAGTCACCCGGCGACCTATGTCCGCCGGCAACTTCTTTACCAGATGCACTCTCAAGTCTTGGCGAGCTCGTACCGCCTCCAAAATCGCGATTCTAATGTCGCCTAGGGACTGAATGGCATCTTGAAGTGACAGTCTACGAGACAGCTCCATGGCTCTCCGAATTTGGGGGTCAGTGACGGCCGAGATCGTACGTGCCAGAGAGGCGGCTACTTGATGGCTCACCAAGTACTGTATTGAGAGAACATCCGGTAAGCCTTATTTCGTAACCTAAAATCTCGCTCCAAGTGAGCCGGTGGTGGTGGAGAAAAGGGGTCATCTAAGGCATGCAATGATACTTTGGGGGCCGCCAGAAAAGTTAGTAAGGTTGGTGGTACCCCTTCTGCTTTGGACACTGGTAGAGAAAAATAAGTGTGATTCTCTTGGGGAATTTGATTTGACACTTTGGATGTAATAGTAGTGGCAAATACCTGGGCCTCAAGTTCCCAATCCAACCACGGGCCGGCTCCCACTTGCCGCATCTGCAGGACCGGGTTCTGAGCTTGGTCCAGAGCTGGGGTTGTAGCCAACTCCGGCGTAATAGCATTTAAGGCCTTGACATCATTGATGCCATCAGCCTTCGACCAGTCAGCGAAAAGTCGTGCAGAAGCGGCGGAAGGGACTGCCGGAGCAGCTGAATAAACAAAATATGCTGGATTAAGGGGGACTAGATACACCTTTAATAAGAACATCTAGCACCCTCCCCGTCTCGTCTTTAGCCCTAAATTTTCGGTTCTTATTGATCTCTATGGACCATTCTATGGGGACTGGAGGGTCTCCTGACACAGATGGTTGAGCTATAAGAGGATTCTCTGGTACTACAGGTACCCACGAGCAATCAGCACCATAGAGGAGAGGCATAGGGCCTTTCCTCACCGGTAACTTGTCTAAGGGGGGCAGTTGAACGTCAGTAATCACCCTCAGGTTGGACATTGCTAACGCCGCCGGTCCTACAGGACCTGGGGTCGTTGCCACCACTGGGGTTGGGGATGACGTCAAAATTGACGGAAGATCTAATGGTCTCACTACAGAAGTACTAGCGGGAGCAGTTGAGGTAATAACCGGCTGATCTGACGAGGCAGGGAGTTGGTACTGCTGTAACACCTTATGTAATAATTCATTTACCTGGTCCGAAGTCATCCATTGTCGTGAGGGATCTTTGGATGAATTTGAACTAGCTTCAGAATAATTACTTGGAAGCGACTGAGGAGCCGGGGAGAACATAGGATCCGCCGGCTCCTCACTCTGCTCCAAGAGTTCATGTGATCCTAACTCTTGAGAATCCTCGTGATCCCTAGGGGGCCAAGACAAATCAGGCACCGAAGATGGCAACACTTTGGTGTTGCTATCCTCAGTCTGTTCTAGAGTGACATTGAGTGAAGGTTCTGGATGGCGCCAGTAATCTCCTGCCGCCAAGGGCTGGGGGTCCTGATCCATCGGAGAGATAGTTTGTGCCCCCGCCGGACAACCCCTAAATTGATCGGCCAGTACCCTACTATGGCCTGTTGATTTCACACCCCGGGGAACTAGAGATCACTTTGGTATTGCAAACGTTACATCAGAAGTTACATGCCTAGAATGTTCTCCACTAGTAGTGGGTGTCTGAGAGTAAGAGGGCGGTGATAGTTGGGGGGTCTCCCGCCGGCTGCTTGAAGAGGCGTTTCTTGTCGGCGTTTGTGCGACCTCGAAGAGTCCGAGGTAGAGTGGTGAATGCGTTGCCGTGGGGACTTCGATCTGGACTTCGACTTCCGCCGCGTGGCGCGGGCCGAGGAGGGGACCTCTGTGACGTCACTCTCACTACTACTATTGACATATTCTTTGCTTATGGCTTTAGTTTTGACCTTAGGTCTGACCGCTTTAGAGGGACCGGGTTTTACTAAAGGTGACTTTATAATAACCTTTTCCCATAGGACCTCGTCATCACACTGGAGGGCCTTATGGGCAATATCTTTAGCGTATGTATTGAATGTCGCTTTAACTTCATGTAAAGCCGCCAAACATGAAAGGTCTGTTTTAGCTAACAAGGTGGACTTTAATTCTGAACAAACGGCGCACTTTTTCGACAACCGCACGCCGCGTGAGCGATCGAGACACTTGACATATTTAGTGCAGAAAGTATGAGCAAACACTGGTAAGAGGGAACAAGTGGGTGTAGCACAAAGATCAAATCTGGGCATAGTGCCGTTCAAAGAGAGGGTCCCCTCCTCCGTCGGGATCCGATGGCCAACTCCGCCGGAGAACTAGTCTGGGGGCCTGGAAAGAAAATTTCCAGGAATCAATGCTCATAAGGATAACCTGCGAGGTATTATACATCCTATCTCAAATCCGCCGGAAACTTAGTGAAAAGTGCACAACTATTCTAACCTTCCGCCGGATCTGTCTAGCTGAGTTTCTCACAAACTTACTTGTGACAAGCATCACAGGTCCCTTGACCTTATTAAGTTGTGGCTGTATCTAACCAGTTTGCAAAAATAATATATCACGTAGTGAACACTTGACTGATGTCGCCGCGGGCGATGAAGTCGTTACATGTCACTAGGCCAGACAGGGTGAGTTCCCTCGGCGAGCCGAAATGGTGGCCCTGGTAGGAATGCAATTCCGCCGGGAGAGTGTGGTTCAGCCAAACCACGCCGGGATCTTCTGAATGTTCCTATCCGCCAGAGGCGGATTACTTGGACCCAACGCACGGGCCCGCCGGAACAGACAAAAACTGACGGGAAACAGGGATGGCACAACCCTTTTCCTGCAGTCCCACACACATAAAATTAAATGCATCAGGACATATAGGGACGTCTCCCATGCCCCAAAGGTTCGAGCTCGCATGCCAGAACCAACACAGGGGGGAAACAACGTACTGTAATCAATAACAACAGAAATATTTAGACACCTAAATTACCTGTAGCCTATGATGGAGACCCCTAATTATGACGACCACGTAAACCGAAGACATCCCAGCCGAAGACGCTCGAGAACCCGCAGCCGCACCATGTAGAGGGAGGCCTTATCGAGGGGCCTAAGCAAAACACGAACCCTGGAAGGTGGAGCACCACGTGCAGACACCCTTAAACCAGAGCATTTGCTGATAATTGTAGACAGTGGCATGTACTATCCTCAATAATGACAGTCTGTATCATGCCTTGTAGTGTGGTCGCCTTCTAGCTAAGTAAACACAACAGCTAAGTCGTCATACACAAATAAAACAACACACACGGTCCACCCATCCGGGACTCCTGGACGCCTGTGACAATGGTACCCTATTTTAACACACTCTTCCTGCGGACCGACCAATCTGGCAGCCGTGCTAGCTAATCTAAACAGTGTTCCTGCAACACAGATATATATACAAATGAGTAAGGACTTACTAGAAACTCTGCGAACGTCGAATGAACGGACACGGCGCAAGCCTTGTGATCGGGAGGGACGCGGAAGAAGGAAGAACGAGGATGGCCGCTAGGGGGCCTGGTATCGGGGAAGCAAAACGTGAGAAATCCACGTATATGGCAAGTCATATGATAACAGATATTAAATTATCTTTTCTTTTTTATTTTTTACGGATTTTTTATATTTTTCTGTAGGGTACCCAATCAAAATGACGATCCCATAAGGGAATTAGGCGTGCACTTGTGATGAGTACTCCATGATCTTCGGCGCGGGTTATTCAAATTGCTGGCGCAGGATGTTGAATGGAGACTATTAATGTTAATAGGCGAAGTCGTCAATGATGAAGGGGCCCTATTAAATATATTGTTCTCTTTATATCCCCCAGGCTAGACTTGGGAGCGCGGATCAACACACTACCCAAGGAGAGTCGTCTGGTGCTGACAGTGTTTGGTCTGAAGGTGATAGAAGCTGAGAATAAGGTGGAGCAGCCTCAATACATCAGAGAAGAACTGGGTTGGGCGGCACTCCAGTGTTTCTCATATAATGGGTAATAATATGAATAGTAATATGCTGGTATTTTATTGGCTCTGTTTTTGAGTCGGCCACCCCCAGCTATTGGGGTATGTGCCATAGTATATAGGCTACATACACTCGAGGAAAAACAATCTTTATACTAACGCTCTAAACATTCTGGAAGTGGGTCAACATTATTGTGATAATTCAGTGCAGACGTATGTTTCACCTGATTCATTGTTTTTTCCTCTAGTGTACTTACATAAATTTTATTTGTCATTAGTGCCAATTCTTCAAGTGGATTCACAAGCACTCACATTATCCTTTTTTGTTTTCCTTTTTTTTTCTTTCCATCTTTCAATCTAAAATACATTCAAAGTTTATGATCATCACAGTAACTCTTTGCTCTGCAGTATCATAAGCCTTTAGAAATATGAGTACAGCTTAGTGAAATTTATTGTATTATTTTATACTGTCTATAATTATGTGTACAGTAGAATCTCGCATCCCACGATTTATTGGTAACGAAATATTACCGTGGGACCGGAATTCGTGGGATGCAGAGTATTAAAGTAATGGGGAAAATTACAAAAGTACTGGAGGCTATCGTCGGGCGACTATTGACCATCACTTTACATGGCAATAATCCAAAGTAAGTTGCTTTAACCCTCCAGCCTCGGCTACGCATTCTATAATACCGGTATATCCCCAAAACCTGGGGATTTGGCTGAAAAAACATATGGCCTAGGCTACCGTATCTTTGTTATTTTGACTGCTTCCGCATTCCCGCGCATCCCCTAGCGTAGATGTGCTTCGTACCTGTAGAATGGCGTTGAGTAGAGCTCTCTAAGTCAACTGGTTCAGTTGTGATGACGATTTCCGTGGAGAGAACTTTGTGGCGATGTCAGCCACTTTTCACTACTTTTCACTACTTAACAATAACACAGCCACACACGAACAAGCGACGCCTTACCAGCTGTTGTTTACATGCGTCGGACGGACGCCTTTCAAAACAAGCTTACAGGCTTTCAAGCTGCTATGAAAAGAAAGGTAAGTAAAACACAAACAAAAAACTTAGAAAAGTTGATGAGGTGATTATTGTGATGGATGTGGTGATAGACGGGAGGCGGATGTTAGATACCACCCTCCGTGGCCCCACTCTCCCCACTCTCGTTCTCCGTCACCCCACCGTCGCCGCCAAAGCCCGTGAAATCATCGTCCATGGCATCAAGTTCGGCGTCCTGTAGAGCTTCCATTAGCTCTGCATCCGTGGGAACCGTGTGGTTTTTCGTGGGATGAGAATTCAGGTAGCCATTGGATAGTACCGTGGGATGCGTAATCGTGGGATCGAAATGCGTGAGATGCGTGACTCTACTGTACTTTTCATATACAGCCACTCATCACTTAAAGATGTCTCGTTTCAAGTTGTTGCGTTATTACACTTCCTTAACCCACCAGACCCGGTTGGGCTCTGAGGCACCCATAACAAATACCCCCCACGGAACCCGGTAGGGCTCTGAGGCTCCGGCAGCTTGAAAGCCTGTAAGCTTGGTGTGCGAGGCGTCCGTCCAACGCATGTAAACAACAGCCAGTTGGACCGACTCCGCGCATCTCCGACCACAAGAAGGAGAGGCGTCCTTGTTCGTGTGTGGCTGTGTGTTATTGTTAAGTAGTGAAAAGTAGTGATAAGTGGCTGATATCGCCACAAAGTTCTCTCCACGGAAATCGTCATCACAACTGAACCAGTTGACTTAGAGAGCTCTGCTCAACGCCATTCTACAGGTACAAAACACATCTACGCTTGGCGATGCGCGGGAATGCGGAAGCAGTGTTAGGCGTCGATGTTTTTCGGCCAAAACCCCCGGGTTTCGGGGAAATTATAGAATACAAAAGCCGGGGCTGGAGGGTTAATTAAGGAACAAAATTCACTTGGTTGTTATGCTTCACTATTTAGTTGTAAACCAACCAAAAGTAGTCAAAAATTGCAATGAAAATGTTAAAAACTAATTGCTTCAGTTAAAGTTGTTTCTTTTAATGTCTCGATTTTCAGGAACGTAACTTCTATTTTAGGTGAGCAACTACTTTATATATTGTTTGGCGAGGCAGTTAAGGCTTATACATAACATAATATTTAAGGCTTGAGTGATCCATTCAAGGTGATGTTGTAATTATCCTTATAATTTATGTGGCTATTCAGTGATTTTCTTGTAACGGTTGAGGCAAACTATTATACCTTGCTCATTATGAAAATCAAAAATATTTCTCTGTAGCCACCTGTCTTAATGATTCAACCTCATTACCCCATTAACTCCATATGTACAGTCGGCCTACTAAGTGATGTATCGGCACCAAGTATGTTTTTATCAATAATTGGTATCGGCAATATCTAAGCTTCATTTCTTCATATCGAGTGAAATATACAAACACTTACCCACCATATTCAACAACTGACAGACATTAATACAGCACAGAGCAAGCCAAACATAATGACAGCTGGGACTGTTCGGCCAGGCAGCTTAGGGAACAACAACAACAACAGCTGGGACATGACTTATTAGCGCGACTGTACATAGCCTACACATTGAAATACTGTACAGTACCACTAACGCCGGTATCACACGAGCGCTTTTTCCCTCAACATTTATCCTCAACACTGGCCTGACTGCTAATGAGGTCAACATTTTATACTTTTTCGGTTACCTAAGTTCGTCTACCATCAGTTTAGTTTCCGATACCTGTGCAAAGTATTTCATAAATGTTGCCAGAAAAATATTGATTATCGAATGTTAACTATAAAAGCGCTCGTGTGATACCGGCTTAATTCTCATCTAATTTCCTTCCAACCTGCTTATGATAACTAATAGAATCGTATCTTCACAGCCATCTATCCCAAGGGTTCAACTTACTCACCCTCTGGCCAATGGCAAGTGATCGTCGCCTGGGACCAGCGCCTTATTCCTCCGATCATCCTCGCGTTCATGGCTGTCCAGTTATCTGTAAGTACTGTATTATTATTTATTTTTTTCATTATCCATGAAAATCTCGAGTTAGAATCCCCACTGGTAACTAGTGGATTTGTCAGATGCATTATTGTGTTTTTTCGTAGAAAAGTATGGTATTATTTTTCATGATCTCCTTTTTTACTTTTTTTTTCCAATGAGAGGCTTCTTATCCTGAGACTTTTTCATTGAGATCTTATTTGATCAATAGGGTGGTTTGCAGTTGTGATGCAGTTATTAACGCTGTACACTCCCTTGATTGACAGGGCTTGGGCATGCCCTTGTTACAGGGACTTTACTGGACATTTGCCACCAATCGCTAGACTTGAGTGTCCAAACTTTTGACGTCTACCAATGGCACAGGGTGGCTTTGAACTGCCGACCTTCTGATCAGCAGTTAGACGCGCTACCGACCATGCCATCACATTATACCTTATATGATTTTATCTCTGTTTCAGCTGTGGAACTCAAAGATTTTGGTGGAGAGGTGGTGTTCCCAGAGATCATTCCTCTAGAACCTACAAAGCTGGAGTTCTCTTCTCTAGACATTAACACCCAACAGCTGCTCCTGGACATCAGTGAGAGGGATATATTCACATTCAACAAGTATGTATTAATTACTTGTCTACAAAGTAATACCCCTTTATAAGTAACGCCCCGTTCTTAACAGTAATCATCAATTACAAACCCCAATGCACTTGAATAAACTAATGAAAGCATATGGTCCTCCCGGGATTCGAACTCGGGACATCACACCCAGAACATAAGCATGTAAACCATTACACCACCAACACAGTTAAAGGTTGAGTACACGATCACGATTAATATCCATTTTCGAATTTTGGATATCAATCTAATCATGTAGCCTACTTAACCCAACTGCATTATGGAAATAATAATAATAATAATAATAATAGTTCTTAAAGCTAGCGCATGCTAAGCTAGCTAAGGATAGCTCAATAAGGCCGATTAGGCGTATTTCCATTGGGGTCCTGTACTACTACCCCATCCCTTTGCTCATGAGGGATGGTAACGACTCCGTGCTTGTGAAAAATCTTTAATGCGCCGAGCGTGGGCGCGAACCCGGGCCTTCTGGGTGGAAGTCCGAGACGCTAGTCACTACACCAAGCGAGCCGCTTGTAAGCGTAATGTTTTAGTGAGTGGAAAGAACAATGAATGGGGGCAAGATCACTAAGGACCGGCCTCGCTATACACTAGTTCCTGAACCTATAGAAATAAGTAACACCCTGTTCTTATCATTAATCATTAATTACAAACCCCAATACACTTGAATAAACATAATGAAAGCATATGTTCCTCCCGGGATTCGAACTCGGGACACCACACCCATGTTCTTCCCTGGTTATTCCTTACACCATTTTTCGTCCACTCTGTGCAGGGGTTCGGTAGAAGAGCGAGAGATCCTGTGGGAGAAACGTCACTACCTCCACCAAGAGCCGGCAGCCTTGGCCAAGGTCCTGCTGGCAGCTCACTCTTGGGATATATCGTGCCTGCCAGACCTTCACTCTCTGGTCAAGAACTGGTCACCACCCGCACCTGCTGATGCCTTACACTTACTACTGCCTAGGTTAGTTCTACCTATCTACAGTATCTAGGTTAGTTAGTTAGTTAGTTAGGTTAGTTAGGATAGTTAAGTTGCATATTTTCCCTTGACATCACCTGCCTGCCAGACCTTCACTCTCTGGTCAAGAACTGGTCACCACCCGCACCTGGTGATGCCTTACCCTTATTGCTGCCTAGGTTAGTTAACATGCAGATTTTCCTTTGATATTTCCTTTAACCCCCGCACTTCGGCAGGCCTCTTATAAGCCACACCAAACCTTCACCGCGGAACTCGTTAGGTCTCTTATACTCCCGCGAGCGTTATATTTACGACCGCGTAACACAACAACCCAACGACAAAGTGATGTCCGGTCAACACCAGGATCAAGATAACAATATGTACTTCATTTTCCAATTAAGTATGTCTTTCTACGTATTACCATTGCTTAGCTATTAAGAAAATAAGGCCATAACACCCAACACACGCCGATTCCGCGGGTACGGAGCGTAAGAATACTGCCGAGGCGGAAGGGTTAAAGATTCTCCCGCGTCTTTCATAACAAAGGTAGCAACTAACTTTATCTAGATATTTTTCCATACTGTTGTTGTTGTTCCCCAGGCTGTCTGGCCGAACAGCCCCAAGGTCTCGAGCAAGGCCAAGGCTGTAAACGAGCGCCCCCACAAAATCCTCCCTGCTTACCACTAACAAAGCCCGGGTGACCGAAGCCACTCCAAGGCAGGGAGCTGAGGAGGGTGCGGAAACGCCCGGGAAACCAAAGCCCCACCCAAGGCCCTGTGCCCCTCAGCAATTATGAAGGGAAAGTTGAGGGGTAAGGAAAAAATGTGACACTTTGGCTCCCAATCTGCCAACTTGTAGGTTGGCAGTAGGGAGGTCAATCCACGGAAAAGATGTCGCCACTTGAGATCTAGAAGATATATAAGTAAAAGGAACAGTCAGAGTAAGCTATGGGTATGGCAGAGATCGCTCAGTTCTCACTCGGATAGACCAGCCCATCACCACATGACTAGAACCCAATCCTCTCAGCATCAGCTAGGAAAGGCCCTAGAAAGCCGCCTTTGGCGGGGGGATAGCTCCCCTATTTCAACTCCTTTCGGGGTTGGGCACCCGCCCTTTTTTTTATATGTTTTTCCATACTATTGGAGCTTTGTTTTATTTGATGAGATATATTCATATTTGTTTTCACCAACTCACCAATTAATTTACAAATAAGCCTAACTAATGAAATCAATTAAAGTAATGAATACATGTGGTACTCCAAGGACTCTAACCTAGGATACTCACACCGAACCTCCGCACACTAAGCTCTAGGCTATCAAGACAGTTAAAGGTTTATGCACAAGCCTACGATATATTATGCATTCTCGAATACTGCATATTAATCTAAGCATGTACATACACCCAACTGCTCTATGATATACCTAATGTTTAGATGAATGGAAGGGGTAATTAATGGAGCACTTAACCAAAATATATCTTTGTTTTTCAAGGGATAACCTATCATAATTTTCTTATTTCAGTTTTGCGGACAGCGTAGTAAGAGGCTGTGCAGTGGAGTGGATCCGGAGCCTGGGGTCGGACGAGTTGATCTTCTTCCTGCCACAGTTAGTTCAGGCAGTGAAGCACGAGGCCTGGGACGTGTCACCCACCGTGGAGTTGTTACTGGAACGCGCCTTAACCTCCCCACGCCTCGCACACCACCTCTACTGGCTCCTCAATCAGTGCCTTCCGTTACAGGTCAGTTTGTTTGTTGTTGTTGTTCCCCAGGCTGTCTGGCCGAGCAGCCCCAAGGTCCCGAACAAGGCCAAGGCCATAACCGAGCGGCCCCACAAAACCCTCCCTGTTTACCACTAATAAAGCCTAGATGACCGAGGCCACTGCAAGGCATGGAGCTGAGGAGGGTGCGGAAACGCCCGGGAAACCAAATCCCCACCCAAGGCCCTGCGCCCCTCAGCAATTATGAAGGGAAAGTTTTAGCTGCCTACAGTAAAGTGCCCACAGTCTAAACTGGATATCATGTCTCGAGACCATTCACATTTACTATCAATGTCTAGACTGACTGAATAATGTTGTTCCAACATTTACCTCAGCTTCAAGATAGAGGTTGAGTCCAAATTGTAACATCAAAAGTGACAGTAGGGTAATTTGAAAGTCACCGGTGTACAGAAACCTGAGTCCAAATTGTAACATCAAAAGTGACAGTAGGGTAATTTGAAAGTCACCGGTGTACAGAAACCTGAGTCAAAATTGTAACATCAAAAGTGACAGTAGGGTAATTTGAAAGTCACCGGTGTACAGAAACCTTGGATCTGGGCTATACTGTACTGGATTACATTGCAGTTGTGAACGATCATTCACAAGTGGCTTGCTACCAACTGTTTTTCATTGATTTACAATATAATGCAGTATGAAATTGTCATGAATTTCTTATGATGATGCAGTTTTTAACGCTGTACACTCCTTTGATTGACAGGGGTAGTGTGTGCCCTTGTTACAGGGATTTTACTGGACATTTACTATGAATTGCTAGACCTGAATGTCCAAACTCTTGACGTCACGTCTACTAATGGCACGAACTGCCGACCGTTTGATCAGCAGTCAAACGCGCTACCGATTGTGCAAAGTCATTGACGCATCATGCTAATAAACTAAATTTTGTGATAAAGCATTAGAAAATTATAACATTGACACAATTTGGGGGGCATGAATGTACAGTCGGCCTAATAAGTGATGTCTCGGCACCAATTATATCTTGATCAATAATTGGTATCAGCAATATTGACACATGATTTCTTCTCTTTGAGTGAGAACATGTTCCTACACTTACCCACCCTATTCAATATCTGAGAGACCCAAACGTAAAGACAGTTGAGACATGACTTATTAGCGCCACCGTACAGTACAGGTCTCCCTCGACTTACGATTGGGTTACGTTCCCGAAAACCCGATCTTGAATAGAAAAATCATATAGCAAACTCTAAAATTAATGAGGTAAATGGGGATGCGTTCTCGGACCAGCCAAAACCAAAACCCAAACTCCAAAACAAAATATAATAATGTGGTAAATTGTGGCATCGGATAGTGAGGGAGGGAGACCTGTATTATATTGTAAGTGGTATTATTATTATGCTTCCAGACCAACATGGGTGGTGAGCGTGAGGTAGTGAGTGATGCCAGGTACCGCCGGAGACTGAACCTGGTGACCCGCGCCCTCATGTCCGTCTGTGGCAAGAATATGGAGAACCGCTTGCTCACACAGGAGGCAGTCCTTAGGGTCAGGAATGTTGTTGATTTGTTATAGTTATTGCTAAAAAAAAAATATATATAAATGATATAGAAAATAGAATCAGAAGAAAGTTTATGGAGAAAAGTGCTTCTCTTTGAAATGTTTCATTTATTAGAAGAACAAAAAAACAAAAGTATCAATGAAACCTGTAAATTATGCCTACTGTACTAATAGAACTTATAAATGACTATTCGGTGTCAGCGACCGGCCCACTTACAGTAGGCTATATGGCAATGGTTCCAGCTGGTTGACTTAGGCAACCATGATTATTAAGACTTTTGTTAAAAATACAGTATATAGTTACTACAAGACGAGACATTGGACACGGTAGAAAGAGCCAATCAGCGGGAATTATTGACATATGCATGGACAGTAATTTTTCTCAGAGTTGGTGAAACCGAGTACGTGTATGCAGATTATAATTTGTTAACTCCACAGAGTCTGTACGCCCTGGCCATGAGTATTAAGGACACCAAGGACAACCAGCGTATGACCATCTTAAACCGGGACCTGGCTAACATACACTGTTGCCTTGAGGTAAAGCATGTCTATATTCATCAGTTTATTAAAGTATATTGGGGTTTGTAATGGATGAATAATGTTAACCCTCTCACGTTCTAGATGCAATTTTGAGCCTATTAGGGATACTTTAAAGCCGTTGTTACCATCAGGGGTATTTAGAAACCTTTAGTTTAGTTACTTCAATCTCTGCAGTTGTCTTTGAGTTAGCTGTGGGCAGAAAACTAATTTTGGAGAGGTAATTATAAGAGTGAGAGAACTCTATTTCTTATTGCTAATCTGGCAACCTCTGCGTCATAAAAACGTGAAAGGGTTAAGAACGGGGTGTTACTTGACTAATTACTTGAACATGACGATAGTGCGTTGTTATATGTGCAATTAGTTTGCTTGGCAAACAGATTAACTTGCTCATGTAGTATTGTACACCCTATCTGGTGGATTGTGTTTTATTTATAAATTGTTATTTTGCTTGAGCGTTGTTTCCACATACTGTAGTGATTTTGATAAGTTGTATTGTCTTTTTACTGTGTTCGTCCAAGTTTTGGTTTGTTTATTTTGCAAGTTTTACATTATAATATCTTGATCCTGCATATCAGACTTATTGTATCTTGACACGTATTTCAGGCCAGCCCCACATCTCTGCCGCTGTCCCCGTCGTTGGAGGTTGCCGGAGTAGACTTAAAGAACTGCTCTTACTTTAACTCCTTCACTGTGCCTCTCAAGTTGGCCTTCCTGTCGTCAGAGACTAACACCGATCCCATTCACGCTATATTCAAGGTCAGTCACCAGATTTTTATGTAGCATGCACAACAATCTATATATATTGAGAATGATTAAGAGGGTGTACGAGAGCGAGGTGGAAGGACAGAGAGGGAGAGGTAAACTGAGAGAGAGGTGGAACGATGGAGTGAAGAAGTATATGAATGAAGGTGGTGCTGGTTGGGAGGAGAGGCGTCGACTGACTGGGGACAGAGGTGTTTTGTTCGTGGCCACCCCTTCCGGGATCACGGCGTCAGGCAATAGATTGATAGATAGATAGATCTATACCGGTATGTATAAAAAAATGTACAGTATGTATGTGGTCCTTTAACTGAGATGAACCTGTATGCATTAATAACCCTTGTTGTGTAGAATATTTAAAGTTTGTTCCCCTCCTAGGTTGGAGACGACCTTCGACAAGACATGCTGGTGATACAGATGATCCGGCTGATGGATAAGCTGTGGATCAAAGAAGGCTTGGATCTCAAAGTTGTCACCTTTAGCGTCGTTCCTACAGGAGACAAAATTGGTCAGTTGAGTTTTTATTGTAGAGAATAAAGTGGAAGGATTTATTCAGTACAGTACATGTTACTGATAGCAGGAAAACCTGACCTGACCACGAATATGACGATAATTATAATGTAAAACGCAAAATAAACAAACCAAAACTGGGACGATACAAGATAAATGCAAAAGAACTTATCAAAATCACTATGTGGAAACAACGCTTAATAAAATATAATGTTGAAATAATAGAGCACAATCCACCACATATGGTGTACACAACTACATGAGCAAGTCAATTTGGTTACCAAGCGAACTGAACGCACATATAACAATGCACCTCGTCATGTTCAAGGAATTAGTCAATTTGGGAAGTCTAGAAAACAATAAATACAAACAGACAAAAAGTAAGCAGAGGTTATACAAGAAACTTCAAGTTAGAAATGCTTGATTAAAATTATTGATGTCAAATTTTAGAATAGTCAGAATAATTGACCCTAAAAATATTAAATTTATGTAAATTTGCAATATGAGGTGATTCATTTGTGGCCTCCCCTTTTTACAGGTATCATTGAACTAGTTAAGGATGCAGAAACTCTGAGAAAGATCCAGACGGAGTACGGCATCACTGGATCATTCCAGGACCGGCCTATCGCGGAGTGGCTGGCCAAGCAAAACCCCTCGCAATTAGAATACCAAAGAGCCGTTGATAACTTCACTGGTAAGCTAAGTTATATTATTTTGAATTTGTATTGTATATATGAAAGTACACAAGCACATACCCCATACCTGCGGTAGAAATAAAATATTCTTGAAATTGAACAACCGTTTTGGGGAGGATCGGCATTGATTAATTTATACTCTGTTTTTCTAAAGCTGTTGAGAAATTGTCATATGTACAGTAGGGTCCCGCATAAAACGTGTTCGCATAAAACGAGTCTCGATTAAAACGACCGACCTAAAATATTAATATTTAATTTTCGATCAGAACGAATGTGATCACATAAAACGAGTCCGCCGCCAAAGTGGGGCAAATCCGAGGAGTTTTCATATAGAGCGCCGAAATATCGTACAAAACTTACGAAATATCGTTCGCTTTGTACGAACATTTTCGCTTACAGTGAACATTGACGATATTGCACCACCAAAATGCTGTGTTCACATAAAACGAAATCGCATAAAATGCCCTCGTTTATCGACCATAAACTCGTTTTATGTGAGACCCTACTGTATGTGTTTACTCAGACCCAATCCCCACTTTTCCTTTTTTTTTTTTTGGGGTGGGGGGGTGGCCAACTCAAGACAGAGCCCCCCAAAAAACCATTCATATACTGTACCTATCTTTATTGCTTAGGTTTTGCGAGACTTCCACACGTTGGAAGGAGGAGTTTGTTTGTACCGTATGAAGTAGTCTGTTGGCATTTCTACCATGGTCATTCTTTAATGGGGATTTCCTAAAGGAAAACAAGGCATCCTAATTGATTATGTTGATAATATATTGTTAATTATATTTTTTCACCAACCAACTTTACTGCTAAACTCAATTAATTAAATCAACAAATACATGTGGCAATCCAAGGACTCGAACCTAGAATACTCACACTGAAATTCTGCACATTTATGCATTATGCTATCAAGACAGTTTGTTTTTATTAATATGATTAAGATACTGTACAGTAGTTTTCAATCTTACCATCAAGCAATAATAAAATAAAATAAAATGATTCTCTAAGCTTCGTGTGCGGGTTACTGTGTGGCCACCTACATCTTGGGGATCTGTGACCGCCATAACGACAACATCATGCTCAAAACATCCGGCCACCTCTTCCACATTGATTTCGGGAAGTTCCTCGGTGACGCACAGAAGTTTGGTAATTTCAAGAGAGACCGCACGCCCTTCGTGTTGACATCGGACATGGCCTATGTTATCAATGGCGGAGAGAAACCCTCCGGGAAGTTCCAAGGGTTCGTGGACTTGTGCTGCCAAGCCTTCAATATCATACGGCACAATGGTCAACTTCTGCTGTACCTCTTTGCTCTGGTAAGTGGTCAACATAACCCTTATAATGTAGGAGGGATTCTTTTGAATATTTCTTTCTTTTTATTTTTTGACAGACGCCGTAATTCCCGAGAAGGGGTGGCCATGAACATTAGGCGTTTGTCACGAATTGCTAGGTCAAGTTGCCCGGGCTTGATATCTACCAATAAAATGTTGACGGTGCGGGCTCGATCTGCCAACCCTTCGATTAGCAGACGACGCTCTACTGATTATATACTGTGAGTCTCGTCCTCCACTCTTCCCCTATGGTGTGATGGCGCTCCCCCTGTGATAGGGTTATCTCTGGTATTCTTTGGTTTGTTCGTCCCTACCAGACTGGTTCGGTAGTTTGTTCGTCCCTACCAGACTCTAGCTCGGTAGTTTTCTCTGGTGTTAGCAGTCCCCCTGGTATCTGAAAGGGGTGTTTCTGGGTGGATGGGACTCTATAGCCTTGGCGGGCAACCCATCTAGGGGAATAAACCCTAAACAAATTACCGATGGGCTCAAGACAGAGCCCGAATAGGGACAACACAGCAGAAAACAATGAACAAACAAAATAAAAAACACAAATTCACACACATCTAGTTCATCCAAGAGAAGACCCAGAAACAAAAACAAAAACACAAATTCACACATATCTAGGTCTTGAAGTAACCCAGTAAATATTCCTACAGATGGCGTCCTCGGGAATCCCAGGAGTGACGTGGGATGCGGTGATCTATGTGAGGAAAGCCCTGCTGCAAGACATGTCCAATGCCGAGGCCGGGGCAAAGTTTTCACAAATGATCCGGGATTCACTCAAGTCTTGGTTCACGCAGGTTAGTGTACAGTATAATGTATTGTGAATTATTTAACCCCTTCTGTACCGACAATGTCTTCTAAATTTTATGGCTAGGATGTAGTGTTCGGGTGTACCGCCCGCCTTGGTTACACTTCGTGTAGCGGCGGCGGACGCCCGCGATCATGTTCACGTCTATTTTGACTGCCATTGGACACAAAAATATGTTGAGGGGGGGCTTTGTCATCATCATATATATTGCCAGCAGGGGGCAAATAACCGAAAAAAATCGCCATCAAAATAGACGCAAACTTAACCGCGGCGATCGACCTATGTAAACATGACGACCGTACGCCCGGACACTACATCCTTCCCAATTTTATTCTAGCTATATTAGACGATATTGTGCAGTTTAAGAAGGATCCGTGGTAGTAAAAAGGGTTAAGTGAGATAGTTCGAAGCTTGTTAATTGCTGGAGGCCCTTTTAAACTGAAGAAAATCGTCTGATAGTAGCCAGAATAAAGTTCAAAAAGACGTCGCCGGTACAGAGGGGGTTAACATTGATTATTTGTACCCATGATCACACATTCAGGTTCAATTATACTGTATTGTATATTACATTAAGTTAAGTAGAGCAGATTAACCAGACCACTGAGCTCCATACAGAACTCTCATAGGTCTGTTACTGTTTTTTTTTATTGGTTTTGGTTTGTTTTTTATGCAAGTTTTACAATTTAATTACCCCTCTCTTTTGGACTAACCATGTGAAGACCCCAACAGGAAGTGAGATATTTCCAGGTCTGTCTTTCAGACTTATAGCTCATAATGTAAAGTCTAGACCGGATTCTTAATCCAAAATTTCCAGTTTTCCTCAAGCCTTAGGTCCTAAAGAGAAGAGGTTTACTGTATCTTGCCTGTCCCTTAACCCCTCAGCACCATAACGCCTCAGCACCATAACGCCTCAGCACCATAACCCCTCAGCACCATAACCTCTCAGCACCATAACCCCTCAGCACCATAACGCCTCAGCACCATAACGCCTCAGCACCATAACCCCTCAGCACCATAACCCCTCAGCACCATAACCCCTCAGCACCATAACCCCTCAGCACCATAACCCCTCAGCACCATAACCCCTCAGCACCATAACCCCTCAGCACCATAACCCCTCAGCACCATAACCCCTCAGCACCATAACCCCTCAGCACCATAACGCCTCAGCACCATAACCCCTCAGCACCATAACGCCTCAGCACCATAACCCCTCAGCACCATAACCCCTCAGCACCATAACCCCTCAGCACCATAACCCCTCAGCACCATAACCCCTCAGCACCATAACGCCTCTTTACCTTTGATTATGGCTAAAATTAGATGATTTTATGCAGCTTAAGTAGGACCTATGTCATTCAGAGGGTTGTTGTTGTTGTTGTTGTTGTTGTTGTTGTTGTTGTTGTTCCCCAAGCTACCTGGCCGAACAGCCCCAAGGCCCCGAGCAAAGCCAAGGCCATAACCGAGCGCCCCCACAGAACCCTCCCTGCCGACCACAATAAAGCCTGGGTGACCGAAGCCGCTCCATGGCGGGGAGCTGAGGAGGGCGCGGAAACGCCCGGGAAACCAAAGCCCCACCCACGGCCCTGTGCCCCTCAGCAATTATGAAGAGAAAGTTGAGGGGCAAAGGAAAAATGTGACGCTTTGACTTCCAATCATTCAGAGGGTTTACTAAGTTGGTATTTACCCATTTGAGTTGCAGGGGTAGATTATTAAGCAAGACAATTATAATTACGTTATGATGCTGAAGGGGTTAAGGTGATCTATAATCTTACACAGGGGTTAAGGGGAGATATCCACTTGAGGGATTTTTTTCTGGACTCCTTTCGCCCTCATGTTTAGCCCCATTGCTTTTCTAATTTTAAGACGTTTGCCCCATTATTTTGACGATTTTAAGAACCTTCGACCCATTTCTGTCAATTTTAAGACCTTTCGTGCCATTTAGGTGTCGATTTTATCCTGGCGAACGACAGCGAGCCTGTAATATAAGAGGAACCGGCTTTCAGCCGGGAAATTTTTCTACCGATAAATGTACAAATTTATCCTGAAAGGGGCTCAAGGGGGTGTAATCTTAAGCTTGATGGATATCCAGAAACCAAACTAAAAACCTTCCCCTTAAAGCTGTTATACCATTCCTGATCTTCCTTACTTCCTTTAACGTGACGATAGTGCGTTGTTATATGTGCGATTAGTTTGCTTGGGAAACAGATTAACTTGCTCATGTAGTAATGTACACCCTATGTGGTGGATTGTGTTCTTTTATTTAATAATTTTCATTTTAGTAAGCGTTGTTTCCACATAGCGATTTTGATAATTTAATTTGACTTTATATTGTCCTTGTCCTAATTTTGGTTTGTTTAGTTTGCAAGTTTTACATTTTAATTTAAATTAGATATAGAAGAATGCCCATCTTTAGTTGGAATTATTATACTTTATCTGAACTCATAAATAATCGAGAACCTAGTTGAGTAATTGTGTTTCTGTTGCAGGTTAACTTCTTCATTCACAACTTAGCTCAAATGAGGTTCTCTGGTGACCACTCAGACGACTTGCTTCTCTCCTTCATTCCAAAGACATTCACGTAAGTTGACCACAGTTTTTGTACTTACTTTCTCCAATACTTGTTGGAGGGGTTGTTGTTGTTGTTGTTGATGATACTTTTATTTTCCACATAGCGATTTTGATAAGTTGTTTTGTCTTTTTACTGTGTTCGTCCATGTTTTGGTTTGTTTATTTTTGCAAGTTTTACATTATAATTAGATCAGGTTTTCAGGAACGTAACCGAATCGTATATCTTACAGTTTCTTACAGTTTCTTGCAGTAGATCCTCTGGAAAAAGGCAAACTAGGCTTGTGTATCCAGCTTAATATCGAGGGAGACCTGTACTGTAAATTTTTGTATCTAATTATAATGTAAAACTTGCAAATTAAACAAACCAAAACTGGGACGACACAAGATGAACACAAAGGAACTAATCAAAATCGCTATCTAATTACAGACTTGAACAAGATGGTAAGATACAACTAGTGCGCCTGTACAACTACCAGAAGCGGTACAACCCAAACAAGTACTATGTGTACATCCTGGAGGTGGAGAGAGAGGGGCAGCGGGAGCCGTCCTACCTCTTCCGATCTTACCGCGAGTTCTCCGAGTTCCACCAGAAGCTGTGCCTCGTCTTTCCGCTGGCCAGGATACACAGGTGGGTTCCGTTCACGTCCGTTCAGTTTCTTCAGGCCTGTTCTCGGGCAGCATTATATCGGGTGGTTGGGGGCCGGAGGGACCTTGGTGACCCTGGTCTCTGGGTCTTCTCCTGGGTGACATAGATGTATATTTTGTTTTTCTGATGGCTAGGATGTACAGGAAGGGATATTGACACTCCATTTGTATTGTGCTGTGTATTACTGCCATATCTCACTCTCTTTATGAATTTCTAATCCTCCATTACTCTTCTAATTACCAGTATTCTGAGGCCTTCCCTTGTGGTTAAGTGCCCCATCAATTACTCCTTCCATTCATGTAATCATTAAGCTATCATGGTGCAGTTAGGTATATGTGTAGGCTTAGATTGATATCCAGTATTCGAGAATGGATAATATGTCGTAGGCTTGTGCATAAACCTTTAACTGTCTTGATGGTGTAATGATTAGAGTGTTTAAGATCTGTATGTGGTGACCCAGGTTCCAATCCCGGGACGATCACATGCTTTCATTAATTTCATTGGGAGGTGTTTGGTGTTGAGAGTGGAATTAATAGAAAAAAGTAAGATTGGCTGTTAACTAACTATATCATAATTCCAGTCTGCCGAAAGGTGTGCAAATCGGACGGTCAGAAGTGAAGGCTGTTGCAGAAAAGAGAAAGCTGGAAATTGAACTGTTCCTGGCGACTCTGTTTGACCTGGCCGCGGAGATATCACACTCCGACCTGGTCTACACTTTCTTCCACCCGTTGTTAAGGGACCAAGAGGATACAGATATACACATAAAGAAGCTAAGGAACAAAGGTATGGAGTAACTTGGTTTTATATGTTAGAAGTGCAGAAACATGGGCCGTTAAAGTAGAGGATGTAAACAGAATGGAACGTAATGAGCTGAGAATGGTGAGATAGATGTGTGGGGCCAAACTTCAGGATAGAATAAAATAACATATGATAAGCTGAGGAGACGTTTAGGTATAAAGAGTATTAGCGAGGAGATGCGTACAAGTAGACTGGGATGGTATGGGCATGTGGTTAGAATGGATGAACAAAATTGGGTGAAAAGATGCAGGTCTGTGATTGTGGAGGGAGCTGTACCAAGGGGTGGACCGAGGAAGACCTGGGATTTGACTATAGTGTACATGCCGATCTCAAATCTAAAAACTTGACAAGTGAAGCAACCAATAACAGAGTTGCCTGGAACGCCGCCATTAAGACAAGAGACTGAAACTGCACGTATGTGTGGAGCACTCAGTCTTAAAATTGTATGTATGCATGTATCTTCCTTTATATTTTCAATTCCTTCACTACTAGACAACTGTGTACAGTAGTAACTACAGTAAAACTGCTCTCTCAGAGACAGGGCCATGATGGGTTATCATCCAAGTTGCCTTTCAGAGCCTACATTAAAGGTGAATTACACAAAGATGAAAAAAAAAGTGAGATAAGTTATTCAGCAGAACGTTAAATGCTCTAGTAATACACCATTATTGGGAATATCCTTAAATTTGCCCCTAACATATAAAATAAATTGGGTCAAGTTAAAGGTAAATTTCTGTTGCCTGGCAACTATCGGAATCTATGACGTCATCACAATACTGTTAGGCGCGAAATTTGCAAGACGGTCAACTACCAGATGCCGCCAGATATAGAAAAATTTAATATTTGTTTTCTTTACTGACGTAAATTTACGTTATTATACACAAACCTGAGCATCCTTAATATTTTTTGATGCATACAAAATATACATCTTGCATGGTATGCAGCTTATGTAATTCACCTTTAAACCCCACTCTTTCAAACCCTGGGAGTCCGGAAACCCAAGGCTTCTGAATTAACCCTCTGTTCCCGGAAGGGCTCTTGAACGCCCATAAAAAAGCATACACGAGCTGCCCGGAAGGGCTCTTAAACACCCATGAGCTCAAAGCCTGTGAGCTTGGTATGCGAGGCGTCGGTCCGACGCATGTAAACAACAGCCGGCTGGACCGACGCCCCACATCTCTGGCCACAAGAAGGAGAGCGTCGCTTGTTCGTGTGTGCCTGTATGTTGTTGTTAAGTATCGAAAAGTAGTGTAAAGTGGCTGTTTTTTCCATAAAGTTATCTCCAATGAAATCATCATCACAACTCAACCAGTTGACTTAGAGAGCTCTACTTAACGCCATTCTACAGGTAAATAACACAGCTACGCTTGGGGATGCGTGGGAATGCGGGAAGTAGTCAGAATAACAAATATACGGTAGCCTAGCCTAGACTTTTTTCGGCCAAAACACCCGGGTTTCGGGGAATATTTATGTAATGCGTAGCCGGGGCTGGAGGGTTAAGTGACCAGTTTGGACTCTACCTCTCTCTTACGGATATACTCGAAAGACAGAGGGAAATATTTGAATAATATTTGAATAATAACATTAACTCCGGACGTTTACCCATCTTTCGGACAAACCCCTGAAATATTTTGCTAAAGCGTTGGTTCCACATAGCGGTTTTAATTAGTTGTTTTGTCTTTTTACTGTGTTCGTCTAAGTTTTGGTTTATTTATTTAGCAAGTTTTACATTATAAGTTATAATATTATTTTGCTAAAGCGTTGTTTCCACATAGCGATTTTGATGAGTTGTTTTGTCTTTTTACTGTGTTCGTCTAAGTTTTGGTTTGTTTATTTAGCAAGTTTTACATTATAAAGCCTCATAAAACAAAGGTTCCTGTTTTATCGCCACCTCATTATAATTTTCCCAGCAATTATAATGTAAAACTTGCAAAATAAACAAACCAAAACTGAGACGACACAAGATAAATGCAAAAGAACTAATCAAAATCACTATGTGGAAATAGCAATAGAAATGGTAGTGAGTATCTATTTCTATTTTCTATCTAAATTTGTCTTTACCTAGCAGAAACCCGGGTGACTGTGGGCCCAGTAGTGTCCAGCACCACCAGTACCAGTAACCGACCCGGAGGAGCGGCCCAAGGTCAGGTCAAGGTCAGCATCCAATACCTGCGAGGTCAACTGCTCATCCTGGTCCACCATGCGCGAAACCTGTCCCTAGTCAGCGCCGGGCAGGAACCGTCGCCGTATGTCAAGCTTTATCTGCTGCCGGACCTGCATAAGAAGACCAAGAGGAAGACCAAGGTGGTTAAGAAGTCCTGTCACCCGTCGTTCATGGAAGCGGTCAGTCTTTGCTATCGAGGTTTATTGATTTGTTTTTTTCTTATGAATATGACTAAAGCGTTGTTTCCACTTAGAGATTTTGATAAAAGCTGGCCTCCTTGCCTAGGTGGGATATGGCTGTAGTATGGAAACCAAGTAATCGTATTGTGTGGCTTAGGTGACTGGTATATTTTCTCTTTTTCATATTGCAGATAACCTACCGAATGTCGCAGGACATCATCAAACAGCGTGTCCTGGAGATCAGCGTGTGGAGCGAGGACATCTTCAGCGAGAACATCTACCTGGGCAGCTCCTACCTACAACTGTCTAACCTGGAGTTAAAGGAGGAGCAGTGTGAGTGGCTGAGTCTAGAACACCAGAGGAACACGGCTTTGGGGCACACCATACAACACCGCACTTAACCATAACACCATAATAAACTACACATAAATCACAACACCAGCGCAACGTAGCTCTAGGACACACCATACATCACCAAACTTAACCACTCTGCCACAACACCACACAACACGAGAGTAACACAGCTCTTGGACACACCACACAACATTGAACTTAACCACTATGTTACAGCTTCTTTACATTTGCCTACAATTATAATGTAACACTTGCAAAATAAACAAACCAAAACTTGGACCAACACAGTAAAAAATATAATGTAAAACTTGCAAAATAAACAAACCAAAACGTGTATGAACACAGTAAAAAGACAAAATAACTAATCAAAATCGCTATGTGGAAACAACGCTTAAGTAAAATAATAATTTATAAATAAAAGAACACAATCCACCACATAGGGTGTACATTACTACATGCGCAAGTTAATGTGGTTCCCAAGCAAACTAATCGCACACATAACAACGCACTGTCGTCACGTTCAAGGCTTTTAATTCAATCGGCTTTTAACCACACGGTCACAACACCAGCATAACACAGTTCTCGGGCACACCACCATACACCACCGCTAAAGTCGGTATCACATGAGCGCTTTTTCCTTCAACATTTATGCTCAACACTGGTCTGTCAGCTTATGAGGTCAACATTTTAAATATTTCAGTTACGTAAATTCATCTATCAACAGTCTAGTTTCTGATACCAGTGCAAAATACTCCAGAAATGTTGCCAGAAAAATGTTGATTATCGAATGTTGACTTTAAAAAGCTCTCGTGTGATACTGGTTTAGGTTAGCACAAACTAGGCCACCAGCCACAATAATGAGTTAAGATTTGTAGCGAGTCGATAGTCAATCCCAAAGTTCCTAAATGAGTTGGGGAGGGACCATCAGTTAGTAAAAAAAATGGGGTACAAAGAGATCTCACTGTTGATGAAAGATAACGGGGTAGGGAGGGTCGGTCTGTTAATATAGATAAAGGGGTACAGAGCGACCCCAACTTACAAAAGAAAATGAGGTAAGGAGGGGCCATTAACCCTCTCACGACCATAGGATGCAGAGGTTGCCAGATTAGCAATAAGAAATAGATTACTCTCACTGTTATAATTACCTCTCCAAAATTAGTTTTCTGCCCACAGCTAACTCAAAGACAACTGCAGAGGTTGAAGTAAACAAACTAAAGGTTTATAGATACCCCTGACGGTAACAAAGGCTTTAAAGTATCCCTAATAGGCTCAAAAATCGCGTCAGGATGTGAGAGGGTTAAGAGATCTTATCTTGCAGTATCTTACAGTAGACGTTCTGGAAGAGGCCTTTTTAGTCCTGTGTATCCAGCTCGGGACCCGCACCAAAAGTGGTGGCTGTGGCAGTGGCAGTCAATCCAATTTTTATCATACTGAAGTTTAGGTTTATAATTACAGTATAAACTAGATTTTGTCTACTCCATGCCTTGTCCAAATTACGCTCAAACGTTTGTAAAGAGAATGGGATGAGGAGTGACCCCAGTTGGTAAAAGAAATATTAGAGGCAATACTTCATTCATTCACCTTTCATCACATATTCATCCAATATCATATTTATATGATAGATTTTTAAATTAATGTAAAATAATGAAAGATGCTAACATGATTAACTTAACCCATACAGTACCAGTGACGTTCTTTCCATCATAATTCAGACACTATTAGACAATTTTAATAAGTTTAGGAAGGATCTGTCGTAGCTCAAAGGGCCAAATGAGATAGTCTGTTGCCTTCTAATGGGTAGACGTCCTTCCTAATCTGAACAAAATTGTCTAATAGTTTATTTTTTATTAATTTCCCCACACCCCCAAACACCTCCAATGAAATTAATGAAAGCATATACAGTATGTGATCCACCGGGATTCGAACCTGGGTCATCACACACTGATTTTTAGACACCTTAACCATTACACCACCAGGACGTCAGAGATAGATGCAGTTTTTACCACCATACACTCCCTGCTGAATAGCAAGGCTAGGGTGGGTGCTCTGATGAATCAGGGACTTAGTGAATAGTTGCCACAGATTGCTAGACCGCACCGTTCACCAACAGCACTGACATCTGCCAATAACACACTGGCTGGCCCGAGGCTCGAACCGCCAACCTTCACGGTTAGCAGGCAAACGCTCTACCAATCGAGCTACGGCCTGTCACCGGGACAGTATGGGTTAATATAGTAAAATATTCCTAAATGGCATTGATAATGTAAAATAATAAAGGATGAAAAGTTACTAATATAACAAAATTACATGATCAAATGCAACGAGCTGTGCATATACTGTATACATGTAGTATTAAATGAAGAAGAAGACAGGGGACATACATATGAATACATAAATGAAATATATAGGAGACTTAAGCCGGATTCACACGAACCGTTTTTCGAGCAATTTTTACGGGCAATTATGGTCTGGAAGCTTCAAAAATTATATTTTATCAGAATTCGGCTGCCTAACATAATCTACCTTCAGTCTAGTTACCGATACCATTGCGAAAAAGTCCCGAAAGAAGGCGACAAAACACTTGCTCATGGAAAATTGACGGAAAAAGCGCTCGTGTGACAGCGGCTTTACATTAATTTACACTCAAGATGTAAGAAGAATAGAAAGTTTAAGTTAAGATGGTTTGTTATTATAGTCTATTCATTATATTAAATTAGTTCAGAAAACTTGACTTCTAACCTCTACTAACTCAAAAAGGGCTTGAGCAAATGGGTTATAGTTGATGGCATCAATTATAATGTAAAACTCGCAAAATAAACAAACCAAAACTTAGACGAACACAGTAAAAAGACAAAAGAATATCAAAATCGCTATGTGGAAACGACGATTAAACAAAATAATAGTTCTTAATAAATAAAAGAACATAATCCACCACATAGGGTGTACATTCTTTTATTTCATAGATTTAATTTTAGTAAGCGTTGTTTCCACATAGCGATCTTGATAATTTAATTTGACTTTATATTGTCCTTGTCCCAATTTTGGTTTGTTTAGTTTGCAAGTTTTACATTTTAATTCTAATTACTACGTGAGCAACTTAATCTGTTTCCCAAGCAAACTAATCGCACATATAACAACGCACTATCGTCACGTTCAAGGAATTGGTCAATTTGGGAAGTGTGAGACAGAGACACGGCCATTTCAGATTTTTATATTTGTATCAAGAAATCAACGGCAAGAATGTAGTTACCGGGTGTACCGCCCACCTTGTTTACACTATGCGGATGCCTTTGGATATAAAAATACATTAGCCTAACCAAACAACCTAACCTCACCTAACCTAGTATTCATGCAGTAATGACAGGGGGCAAATAGCAGAAAATATAGCGTCGAAATAGACGGGAACGTAAGTGCGAGCGCTCAACATGACAACCGTACACCCGGAAACTACATCCTTCCCAAATCAACTGCTTGGGGATAAAACTTTTTGCCAGGTTAAGCAAATTGAGTATAGTTCTTTTTTAGTTATAAGAGGTTTAGTAGTCAAGATGTGTGGCCTAAACATAGTGAAAAGACTATAGTATCAATTGTAATAGAAATGGACCAAATATTTGTACACATGTGCATGGATTGTACTCTACTCAGTATTTCATGATCAAAAGAGCACTTGTATTCTTCACCACAAACTGCAGTACACTCAGGGACATAAGTTATATAGCCTTAACCCATGGACCGCGAATTATCACTTACGCTGCGGGCATATTTCTGCTTGTTTCCGCTATATTAGGGCTCATTCAGACACTCCTGAATGATTGAACAAGTGTCTGAATGAAATCAAATTTATTCAGCCAAAAACTAGAAGAAAATAGCTTCAAAATGACCCCAGAATGAGCTTTGTAGCGCTGCGGGATTCACCCGCAGCGCTACCATAGACATCGGCAAATATTCGCAAATGATGAGCAATGTTGCGCTACATTTGCCTTTGGCAGCGCTGCATTGTCTCGCGAGATGTGAGGCCCAAGTCTCAGTGCCCCGGCAGCTGTGCCGGAGAGCGGAGGGGGAGCCTCCCACGCTCCCGCTCTCTTACAATCTTACCCACAGGCTTTAAGAGCCTTTAACATGTGAAGAGTTGAGAATGAGCCATGTCTTATGTCCTAGAGTGTACTTGATAATAAATTGACCACAACCACCAACAGACCAATAACCCTTTGAAGATTAGGATGCTTGTTGACAGTTTATTCTGGTTATTATTAGACTACAGTATACCCTGTTTATTATACAGTATACCCTGTTTATTATACAGTATACCCTGTTTATTATACAGTATACCCTGTTTATTATACAGTATACCCTGTTTATTATACAGTATACCCTGTGCATTACACAGTATACCCTGTTTATTATACAGTATACCCTGTTTATTATACAGTATACCCTGTTTATTATACAGTATACCCTGTTTATTATACAGTATACCCTGTTTATTATACAGTATACCCTGTTTATTATACAGTATACCCTGTTTATTATACAGTATACCCTGTGCATTACACAGTATACCCTGTTTATTATACAGTATACCCTGTTTATTATACAGTATACCCTGTTTATTATACAGTATACCCTGTTTATTATACAGTATACCCTGTTTATTATACAGTATACCCTGTTTATTATACAGTATACCCTGTTCATTATACAGTCCCTGTTCATTATACAGTCCCTGTTCATTATACAGTCCCTGTTCATTATACAGTCCCTGTTCATTATACAGTATAGGTCTCTCCATTTACGACTGGGTCACGTTCCTGAAAACCCGATCTTAGATAGAAACATCATATATCAAACCCTAAAATTAAGGGGGTAAATGGGTATGCATTCTGGGACCAACCAAAACCCAAACTCCTTTGATTCCTAGAGATCCATCTGAAATGGCATACAATCGTCTAATGATAACCATAATATAGTGTAGATATGCGGCTTGAAATACTGAATGAGTTAACCCTCTCACGACCATAGGACGCAGAGGTTGCCAGATTAGCAATAAGAAGTAGATTACTCTCACTGTTATAATTACCTCTCCAAAATTAGTTTCTGCCCACAGCTAACTCAAAGACAACTGCAGAGGTTGAAGTAAACAAACTAAAGGTTTATAGATACCCCTGACGGTAACAAAGGCTTTAAAGTATCCCTAATAGGCTCAAAAATCGCGTCAGGATGTGAGAGGGTTAATATACTTTGATTTTGTTAGCCCTTATAAACGGCTTTATTC
This sequence comes from Paralithodes platypus, assembly GCA_032716605.1. Classification (NCBI taxonomy): domain Eukaryota; kingdom Metazoa; phylum Arthropoda; class Malacostraca; order Decapoda; family Lithodidae; genus Paralithodes; species Paralithodes platypus. The sequence goes on along the minus strand of CM064537.1, from coordinate 18,976,191 downwards.
TCAACTTTGTTTAGTCACAGTTTTAAATGTCTTTGTATGTTTTACATGACTATATATATTATTTTAAATTAATTTATTTTTTATTTTAGAGTATGGGTACAGTCGCACTAATAAGTGATGTCTCGGAACCAAGTATCAATAATTGGTATCAGCAATATCTTAGGTTCATTTCTTCATATCGAGTGAAATATATAAGCATGTTCCTACCCTTACCCACCCTATTCAACATCTGACAGACATTAATACAGCACAGAGCAAGCCAAACATAATGACAGCTGGGACATGGCTAATTAGCGCGATCGTACTAAACCACTATCTGTCTGTCTGTGATTTCCGTAACTCGCCACTTGGGTTTACTGATGCATTAAGCCGTTATCACACGAGCGTTTTTACCCTCAACATTTATCCTCAACACTGGTCTGGCAGCTTATGAGGTCAACATTTAAAATATTTCGGTTACCTAAATTACAGTACTCAATCATCAGTCTAGTTTCCGATACCAGTGCAAAATATTCCAAAAATGTTGTCAGAAAAATGTTGATCATCGAATGTTGACTATAAAATCTCTCGTGTGATACCGGCTTAAGATGTGAGAGTTTTAGTATGGTAGAATTAACTCCGCACGGAGATTTAGCTAGTTAGCGCCAGCGAACTTGACAATAATCTGGACCCCTTAACTTCTTTTATAACTCAAAATTGATGAAAGCAATCGGGCTGACGTTTCTATCATTTGGGAAGAGTCCACCAGGAAATAGATGTGGATATTTACAACCAGTTTGCTCTAGGCCTTTTGGAGTTACAGAGAGGTCAGGGATCAAGATTATTGTCAAGTTCGTTGGCGCTACCTATAGTTAGCTTTAGATATAGGTTCCACTGAGCTTGCATTGATTGTAAAAGACTTTATTAGCTTTCAGTAACATAAGACTTACCTTCCTTTTATATATATTGGTTGACTTGGGACATTTTTATTAAGCTTAGGAGTTGACTGTACAGGTCTCCCTCGTTATACGATTGGGGTACGTTCCTGAAAACCCATTCATAAATTGAAAAATCATATAGCAAACCCTAAAATTAATGGGGTAAATGGGGATGCTTTCTGGGACCAGCCTAAACACAAACACAAACCCCTAAAACTCTATAGTACATGCTTAGATTGATATGCAGGATTCGAAACTGCATATTAAATTGTAGCTTGTCCACCATTCTTTAACTGGCTTCGTAACGCAATGGATAAATGCACTGAATTTCGGTGTGAGCATCCTAGGTTCGAATCCCTGGAGCGCCACATTTATTTGTTGTTGTTGTTGTTGTTGTTCCCCAAGCTGCCTGGCCGAACAGCCCCAAGGCCCCGTTGAAGGCCAAGGCCATAACCGAGCGCCCCCACAGAACCCTCCCTGCCGACCACAATAAAGCATGGGTGACCGAAGCCACTCCATGGCTGGGAGCTAAGGAGGGTGCGGAAACGCCGGGGAAACCAAAGACCCACCCAGGGCCCTGTGCCTCTCAGCAATTATGAAGAGAAAGTTGAGGGGCAAAGGAAAAATGTGACGCTTTGGCTTCCAATCTTGGTAGATTGGGAGGTCAATCCACGGAAGAGGCGCCGTCACTTGAGATCTAGAAAATATATAAGTAAAAGGAACAGTCAGAGTAAGCTATGGGTATGGCAGAGATCGCTCAGTTCTCACTCTGATAGACCAGCCCATCACCAAACATTTATTTGTTGATTTCATTAATTGAGTTTAGGAGTAAAGTTTGTTGGTGGAGGGAACATAATAATATGGTAAATATGGGCATCGGATAGTGAGGGAGACCTGTTCTGTACTTGGGTGTTTGGATATTATATGTAAGCGCGGATAAAGAGGTGCCACGAGTAGTGTTGCAAATTTAGCTACTCTCCCGCTAGATCTAGAGCTATTTACTGCAATCTAAAGGCACATTTTTACATCGAGCGGCCTAAATTCTATCCATATTTTGGAGATTGAGACGATTTAGAGTGATATATTTTGAAGATTGAGACGATTTAGAGCGATATTCTAGAAATCGTGACATTATTTTAGCGATTTTTGGCATTTATTTACAATCTAGCGGAGTTGATTTGGTAACACTGACTGCGAGTGTTTGGAGCGCGGATAACGGGGTCGGACTGTATTAAGGGGGAGGTAGTCGCTTTTTCTGGACTCCCTTCTCCCTCATGTTCAGCATATTAGTTTTGAATATTTTAAGACAAGGTTGTTCCATTATTTTGCCGATTTTGAGACCTTTCGCCCCATTTCTTCGTCAATATTAAGACCTTTCGTGGCATTTAGGTGTTGATTTTTTCCTAGCAAGCGGTAGCTAGCCTGTAATATAGAAGGAAGCGGCCTTTGGCCGGGATATTTTTCTATCGAAAAATGTACAAAATTATCTTGAAAGGGGTGCTATGAGGTGTTTTTTTAAAGTTTGATGAGGTCTAGCGAGGAAACTAAAAACATTATAAATACCGTATAATTATACTGTATATACATAGACCAAAAAAAAAGCACTACCCCCTTAAGGTTTTGCGGATACTATACCAGACTGTGATACTGTTTATCGGATACAGACGCCTGTGTAAGTTAAAATGTAAAACTTGCAAAATAAACAAACCAAAACTGTGGGACCGCACAAGATAAATGCAAAAGAACTAATAAAAATCGCTATGTGAAAATAACGCTTAATAAAATAGAATCCATCTGTAGACTCCCACGGATCCTTCCTAAGCTAAATAAAATTGTCTAATTTTAAATAGACTACATACTGTACTATTAAAATGCCATCATCCTACTGAAGGAGATTGTATAAATACAGTACCATCACATCAATTGCTAGGCTTCAGGATTTTGACTGCGAATTTGTACTTGTTTATTTTATGTCCGAGAACTTTACTTGGAGCTGATTGGCAGATGGTACTGTGTAATATATTCCTTGTGTTTGTTTTTGCAACTGAAGATGGTCTTGATGAGCTGAGGAGGCGTTTAGGTATAAAGAGTATTAGCGAGGAGATACGTACAAGTAGACTGGGATGGTATGGGCATGTGGAGAGAATGGATGAACAAAATTGGGTGAAAAAATGCAGGTCTGTGATTCTGGAGTGAGCTGCACCAAGGGGTGGACCGAGGAAGACCTGGGATCGGACTATACGTGCCGATCTCAAATCCAAAAACTTGACAAGTGAAGCAGCCCTTAACAGGGTCGCCAGGAACGCCGCCATTAGGACAAGATACTGAAACTGTACGCATGTGTGGAACACTCGGTCTTAAAATGTTATGTATGTATGTATGTATGTATGTATAGAACTATCAGCCAATCAGCATTAAAGTAGAGTTCTTAACTATAATGTAAAACTTGCAAAATAAACAAACCAAAACTGGGACGACACAAGATAAACGCAAAGGAACTAATCAAAATCGCTATGTGGAAATAACGCTTAATAAAATCAAATTTGAAATAAAAGAACACAATCCACCACATGTAAGGAATGAAGAGCCAGCAAATATAGCTGGATATGGTATGGGAGGGAGAAGAAGAGAAGTAGTGGAGGAGGAGGTGGGGATCAGGAGGTCAGAAGTGTGGGAAGCCATGAAAAGAGTGAAGTTGGGGAAAGCACCAGGAACAGATGGAGTGTGTGGGGAAATGTTGAGGTATGGTGGTGAGATAGTGATAGAATAGGTATGGAAAATATGCAAACTAGCATGGGAGAAGGGGAGTGCACCCGATGACTGGAAGACTGGCATAATAGTCCCCCTATATAAGGGCAAAGGGGAAAGAGGAGTGTGTGGTAACCACCGAGGAATATGTCTTCTAAGCGTAATAGGGAAGGTATACAGTGGGGTAGTGATTGAGAGAGTGAGAGTGAGAACGGAGAAATGGATGGCGACGAGCAGGGAGGTTTTAGGAAGGGAAGAGGATGTGTAGATCAGATTTTTACCCTGAATTGTGTTGTGGAGAAGTATCTGGAGAAGAAACAAAAGGTGTATGTTGCCTTTATGGACTTGGAGAAGGCCTATGACAGAGTGGATAGAGCAGGTTTGTGGAAAGTACTTAGAATATACGGAGTAGAGGGCAAGTTGCTGAAAGCAGTGAAGAGCATATATGAGGGTGCAAAGGCGGCAGTACGTGTGGAGAGTGAGCAGAGCGAGTTCTTTGACCTGAATGTTGGTTTGAAACGGGTGTGTGATGTCCCCGTGGTTGTTTACTGTATATATGGATGGAGTCATGAAAGAAATACTATCAAGAGCAGTGTATGTTGGTGTATCGCTGAAAAGGGGAGGGAATTGAGTGGAAGCTACCTCTACTGCTGTTTGCGATGATACAGTTCTGATGAGTGATAATGAATGGGAGTTGCAGGGTCTGGTAAATGAATTTGGAACAGTGTGCGAAAAACGGAATTTGAAGGTAAATGCGGGTAAGATCAAGGTTATGGTCTTCGAAAGGGGTGAAGTCACAGAGTGTGAGGTGAAGCTGAACGGTCAGGCTATGGAGATCGTCAACTCTTTTAAGTATCTGGGCAGTGTGTTGAGTAAAAATGGGACTATGGATGAAGAAGTGCGGGAGAGGGTACAACAGGGGAAGAGGGTTGTAGGAACGCTAAAAGCAGTAACAAGAAATAGGGTGGTCAGTATGGAAGTGAAGAAGTCCTTGCATGACAGTGTGGTAATCCCGACACTGACTTACGGAAGCGAAGCATGGACGTTGGTTGAGAGACTCAGACCAAGAGTGAGAGCAGTGGAAATGAATTACTTAAGGAGTGCGTGCGGAGTTACATGGAGAGATAGACAGACTAATGAGGAAGTAAGAAGGAGGTGTGGTGTGCAGGTAGATGTGCTGGAAAGTGTGAAAAGGAACAACTTGAGATGGTTCGGCCATATGGAACGTATGGAAAGCGAGAGAATGACTAAGAGGGTGTACGAGAGCGAGGTGGAGGGACAGAGAGGGAGAAGTAGACCGAATGAGAGGTGGAAGGATGGAGTGAGGAAGTACATGAACGAAGGCGGTGCTGGTTGGGGGGAGGGGCGTCGACTGACTGGGGACAGAGGTGCATGGGGGCGGTTCGTTCGTGGCCACCCCTTCGGGGATCACGGCATCAGGCAATAGATAGAATGCACCACATAGGGTGTACATCACTACATGCGCTAGTTAATCTGGTTCCCAAGCAAACTAATCGCACACATAACAATGCACTATCGTCACGTTCAAGGAATTAGTCAGTTTGGGAAGTACCAAGCGACCAAGTGCAAATTCGCCAGGTTAAATAACTTGACTACAGTATAGGTTACAGGTTTTCACATATCCATATACAGTACTGTATTATACTCAATTATACTTTTGCACACTGTTGTCTTTGTGTGTATTATTTCTGTAAGTTTGTAGGTTTTGTACAATGTGAATATAATAAAGGTAGTGCCAGCAAACTTGACAATAATCTTGACCCCATATATTCTTATAACTCAAAATGAATGAAAGCAATCGGGTTGACGTTTCTATAATTTGGGAAGAGTCCACCAGGAAATAGGTGTGGATATTTACAGCCAGTTTGCTCTAGGCCCTTCTGAGTTACAGAGAGGTCAGGGATCAAGATTATTGTCAAGTTCGTTGGTGCTACCTATAACATGTACAAACTTTTATACTGTCATAACCAATGTATTATTTTAAGTGAATACAGTAGCTATTAATGAATATTTGCATTATTTTGTTAGTTTTCTCTATGACACTTACAGTTTTCTGAATCATATGAATTTTTAGGTATTTTTTGTAGGTATGTATTATTGTATTTACTCAGGCTCATTCCCCACTTTTCCTTGTTGTTTTTTTCTCTTTTTTTTTTTTTCTGGGGATGGCCGACTCAAGACAGAGCCCGAATAGGGACAACACAACAGAAAACAATGAACACACAAATATAAAATACAAATTCACACACAAACACCTAAAAACCTATAATTATTCGTAAATTGGGACATCGGATAGTGAGGGAGACCTGCACTGAAATAGTAATTATTATTATTATTATATATTTTTTATTTTTTATTTTTTATTTTTTATTTTTTTTTATGCATGCACCTTATATTTGTAGTCAACATTACTAGTCTTTGTTGAGGCAAATTTACAACAGTGTTTTTCCTGACATTTTTGTGCAACTCAGACCTGGCTGTTTCTGATAGATAAATGGATATCATTTTAATGTAAAACTTGCAAAATAAACAAACCAAAACTTAGACGAACACAGTAAAAAGACAAAAGAACTTTTCAAAATCGCTATGTGGAAACAACGCTTAAGCGAAATAATAATTTATAAATAAAAGAACACAATCCACCACATAGGGTGTACATTACTACATGAGCAAGTTAATCTGTTTCCCAAGCAAACTAATTGCACGTATAACAATGCACTATCGTCACGTTCAAGGAATTAGTCAATATATTTTTATGAAAATGTTACCAAGTGTAACAAACTACTTTCTTATACAGTAGTTAAATAGTAACGACCATTTGCTGGAAAATACATAAAGTTTAGTCTTTAAACTTGTATGCATTTTCCAGTAAATTCTGTGGATTGTGTTCTTTTATTTCATAAGTTTTATTTTAGTAAGCGTTGTTTCCACATAGCGATATCGATTAGTTATTTTGCCTTTATATTGTCTTTGTCCGAATTTTGGTTTGTTTAGTTTGCAAGTTTTACATTTTTAAGTTATACTGAGGGAGTGGATATAAACTGATGTGGCCGACTAGTCAGTTTATTACCAGCTGACGGCAAATTGAGTCTTTTAACAGTTTATTTCTCGACACTTGATGGAGATATGTGAAAGTACTATGTCTCTGTTTCATATTATAGTCCATTCATTCTAGGTTGAGTAGAAATCGTAACCCCTAACCCTCTCATAACTCAAAAAGGACTAGAGTAATCGAGCTAATATTTCTACCAGATAGGAAGACTTGGCCAGGGAATAGGTGTGGACATTGACAACTCATTTGCTCTAGCCCTTTTTGAGTTACAGAGGTTATAGGTTACAATTTCTGCCCAACCTAGCATGAACAGACTATATCACTCCATACCTGTACAGAATACAGTGTAGAAAATGCATGCATTTCACTCATGGCTTTATAAGATCTTGTAGTGTAATAATTTCTGACATTATTATTATTATTATTATTATTATTATTTAAGTAGCACAAACATTTGTATTATTATATATTTTGTATTTACTATTATTATTATTATTATTATTATTATTATTATTATTATTATTATTTAAGATGCACAAACATTTTTATAATGTTAATATACACTTTACCGCGTTATGTTAGATTTAGGTAAAATAAGAGGTAGCCCTATTTAGTGTATAATCAAATACGGCTTCCTGTATGATTTTTTACTCAACTGTACTGTGTGAACTCATTTTAAGGGGAGATGGGCCTATTAGTCTATTAATTCATTTATTCCTTTATGTCTTAAGTGTCCTCGCTAGACCTCCATCAAGCATAGAAAAACACCCCCTAGATCCTTCAAGATCAATTTGTAAATTTTTCGGTAGACATTTTTTTCAGCCAAAGACTGGTTCCTTTAAAAATTTCAGGCTCGCCATTGCTCGCCAGGAAAAAATCGACACCTAAATGGCACGAAAAGTCTCAAAATTGACAACGAAATGGGGCGTAAGGTGTTAAAATCGCCAAACTAATGGGCCGAATGTCGTATAATCTCAAAACAAATGGGGCTTAACACGAGGGAGAAAGGGGACCAGAAAAACGACCCATCTCCCCTTAAGTTGAATGAACATTAAAGTTTTGCACTGTATTAAGCCACTGACTATAGTCCATCCATTATAGATAGGACAAACATATAAACTACTGTATTAATCTCTGTAACTCAAAAACAACTGGAGTAATCGAGCTAATATTTCTACTATTATAATTATTATGTTCCCTCCACCAACCGATTTTACTCCTAAACTCAATTAAAGAAATTAACAAATACATGTGGCAGTCCAGGGATTCGAACCTAGGATGCTCACACCAAAATTCAGTGCATTTATCCATTGCGCTACGAAGACAGTTAAAGAATGGTGGACAAGCCTACGATTTATTATGCAGTTTCGAATCTTGCATATCAATCTAAGCATGTACACACTTCCCAACTGCGCTATCATAGGCTATGGAAAGATGAATGGATGTAAGATTTGCAAAATAAACAAACCATAACTTAGACGAACACAGAAAAGAGAAAAGAAATTACCAAAAACGCTATGTGGAAACGACGCTTTAGCAAAATAATATAGCTGTAAGAACACAATCCACCACATAGGGTGTACATTACTACATGAGCAAGTTAATTAAAGAATCAGGCAGGGATTAGGTGTGGACATTTTCAGCTCATTTACTCTAGCTCTTTTTGAGATACTGTATAGAGGTTATAGGTCACAATTTTTGTCCTACTGATAATGAATTGACTTAAGTTTTGTCATAAAGACTTCAATAGCATTCCCCAGACCAAATCATTGTTACATTACATATTTTGACACCAACCATGATAGTTATTATAATGTAAAACTTGCAAAATAAATGAACCAAAACTTCTCATCGTCATCGTAGTGAAATGGTTATATTGAGCATCATTATAAAGATTTTTAATTATGCAAATGTAATAAAGAAAGGTGTAATTGTTATTATATTATGTGCACTGTGATTGACAGAAAGAAGTAAAAACATAAGAGTACTGCATGTTGTACAATCGGCCTAATAAGTCATGTCTCGGCACCAAGTATATTTTGATGAATAATTGGTATCAGCAATATCTAAACTTAATTTATTCGTTTTGAGTGAGATATATAAACATGTTCCTACCTTTACACACCATACTCAACATCTGGCAGACATTAATACAGCACAGAGTGAGCCAAACGTAATGATAGCTGAGACATGACTTATTAGCGCGACTGTACACTACTAATACTAATACTTTTGTACTTTATAAATAAATATTGTAGTCATACTATATATCACAAGAGTTTTGTACTGTATAAATAAATAAAAAACATTGTACACCACCACAACTTCATCACTTTATATTCTATTTTAATCATTTATATTATAGTTATAGATTAGAGAGAAGGAAAATTAGTATGACATCACTCTGCCTGCTTTAAGGTCTCAAAATTGCCAAACTAACGGAATGATGCAGGGCAGAAAAGTGTTATAGTAAATATATACAAAGGCAAGGGTGACTCCTTAGACGGGAAATTATCGGGGTTTGAAAATGCTCGATCAAGTCATGAAAGTCAGCGAAAGAGTCTTTGAATGCATGATCAGGGAAATTGTTGCTATCAGCGACATGCAGTTTGGATTTATGCCGGGATGTGGCACAACTGATGCTATCTTCATTCTTAGGCAAATGCAAGAGAGGTACTTAGAGAAAAACACAGAGTTATACCTAGTTTTTGTAGATCTGGAGAAGGCCTTTGACCGGGTGCCAAGGGAGGTAGTGCGGTGGGCTATGAGAAAACTTGGAGTAGAAGAGTGGCTGATGCGTTTGATAATGAGAATATATGAGGGGTCACGGGCAGCAGTTAGATTAAGCGGGGACCTGAGCGAAGAGTTCCCAGTGAAGGTTGGAGTTCACCAAGGTTCATTGCTGAGCCCATTACTATTTGTTTTAGTCCTGGAGGCTCTGTCAAGGGAATGTAGGACAGGACTCCCATGGGAGCTGTTTTTGCAGATGATCTAGTTCTTATCACAGATAGTGCACAGGAAACAGAGGCGAAGTTCAAAAGATGGAGGGAAGATATGGCAAATAAGGGTCTAAGAGTTAACATAGATAAAACAAAGGTCATGATTAGTGGAGTAGGGCGTGGTACTATGGAAAGCAGCGTCGACAATCGATGCGCAGTATGTTGGACCCCTTCCCACATACTGCGCATGGATTGTCGACGCTTCTTTCCATAGTACCACGCCCTACTCCACTAATCATGACCTTTGTTTTATCTATGTTAACTCTTAGACCCTTATTTGCCATATCTTCCCTCCATCTTTTGAACTTTGCCTCTGTTTCCTGTGAACTATGTGTGATAAGAACTAGATCATCTGCAAAAACAGCTCCCATGGGAGTCCTGTCCTACATTCCCTTGGAAAGTAATTCAATTCATTGTTGTGTCTGTAGTGACTGGGTACACAAGAGATGTAGTGGAGCTAGAGGACCTTTGACAAGAATCATAGACTTTGAATGTGCAGTGTGCAAGGGAGATCTTGTATTAAATTACCCGCCTGTCGGTGTTGATTTCGACAGTGTAACGCTGGAGTGTGTAAATAAGTTCTGCTACCTGGGCGATACGGTTTCCGCTGGAGGTGGCGCTGACACTAGCTCCATTGCTAGAGGCAAGTGGCTGGGGAAAGTTTAGAGCTGTTGCCACTCCTGACCATGAGAGGGCTCCCACCCCACTTAAAGTGAAGATGTATGCCTCGTGTGTTAGGAGCGCGATGACCTATGCCTCGGAGATGTGGCCGGTTAAAGCGGAGGATATCAATAGAATGGAACGGAATGAGAAGAATATGGTGAGCTGGATGTGTGGGGTTAATCATAGGGACAGGGTATCGAGCGAGGAATTGAGAAGGCGTCTGGGCATTAGGAGTGTCAGTGAAGCGATGCGCACGAGCCGACTTGGTTGGTTTGGACATGTGGAGAGAATGGATGATCAGAACTGGGTGAAGAAATGCTGGACTGTGAACGTGGGGGGAGCTGCGCGTAGGGGTGGACCTAGAATGACGTGGGCTCGGGTACTCCGGTCCGATCTCAAAATAAAGAACTTGCCAACAGAGGCATCCCTTGACAGGGCCGCCTGGAAAGCTGCCATTTAGGACGTGAGACTGTAACCACATTCTCTGTCTTAAAACCTCAAAACTAATATGCTAAACATGAGGGAGAAAAAGCGAGTAACACCCCCTTAATGAGGCAAATGATTAATGAGACAAACTGAATCATGAAGGATTGAGGATTGAAATCATTACATTAGTGTTTCCAAATTTAGTTAGTGGCAGCATTTTTTTTTTTTTTTTTTTTTTTTTTTTTTTTTTCGGGCTGTCGAGTTGGCCAACCCCAGAAAAAAAAAAAAAAAAAAAAAAACCTAACTTTATTATAAATTTAAATATATATATATATATATATATATATATATATATATATATATATATATATATATATTATACAGTAGGCTAAAAATAATGTAGGGTTGATAGCAAGTAAAACAAATTAGCTTAGAACATAAGAACATAAGAAAATGGGAGTCTGCAGAAAACCGATTGGCCTAAGCAAGGCCAAAGTGGACCAACACTTATATTTGATTTGATACTTATTTGCGGTTTTCTTAAATAATTAATTGGTCAAAATATCGTTTACAATTTAGCCTACACGCATGGTCCCCTGCCCTGGATGGATGCTGGCAGCTGGGCCTGGGTAGCCACTAACATTCGCGCGGGAAAAGTGGCGAGGGCGGGTGTTGCTCGGTAGTTCGGTGACGTTTTTAAAGAATTTCCTAGAGTTATTCCATCGCTAAGTGGAAACCTGGGTGCTCAATGGGTAAGTAAATGCGCCTCACATTATCCTGCTTTGAGTAATAAAAATTGGTAGGCGCATTATAGGCCACCCCTTCGGGGATCACGGCGTCAGGCAATAGATAGATTATAGGTATATCATGGTTTGATAAATGGGGGGAGGGGGAGGGACGTGATGGGTAGGTCCAAAAAAAATAATTGTCTCTAGTACTATCCTACTCTAAACTTTCCCTCTTACTAACATATACCGATAAAAAGGGTCAGCCCAGTGGATCAAGACTGAATTAAGAGATGGGTCCACGAGCAAACTATAGAAGAAGGGCTAGTCTATTTTAGAGTCAGATTTGTTTACGTTGTGTATGACTATGAACAACTTATTACAGGACTGCATAATATGTTGCATAGATTTCTGAGTACTGTATATTGATATTAACCCCTTCTGTACCAGCGACGTCTTTTTATTTTCATTCTAGCTATATTTAGACGATTTTTTGCAGTTTTAGAAGGATATGTGGTAGGCCTAGGCTAGTAAGAAGGGTTAAAGTGAGACAGATTCGAACCTGGGTTACCTGGCCTATGTTAACTCCTTCAGTACCGGCAACGGCCTTTCAACTTTATTTTGACTAGGTCTAGACCTACTATTAGACGATTTTATTCAGTTAAAAAGGGGCCTCCAGCAATTAACAGGCTATCTCACTTACGGTCTTACCCCTTTTTACTACCACAGATCCTTCTGAAGCAACACAAAATCCGATAATCGTTTCAATATATCTGGAATAAAATATAAAATACGTCGCAGTTACAGAAGGGGTTAAATTTAACAGAGCCGTTTTATAGAGTAAAGAGTATAGAGTAAAAAGGATGTTACCGGTACCGAATGTGCCAACGGCCATACCACGCTGAATGCACCGTTTCTCGTCCGATCAGCGAAGTTAAGCAACGTAGGGTCTGGTTAGTACCGTACTTGGATGGGTGACCGCCTGGGAACACCAGATGCTGTTGGCATCCACACTTTGGAGCTGTGGTGGTCCAGTGGTGAGCACGCTAACGTGTGAATCTGCAAGACCCGGGATCGAGTCCCTGCCACGGCGGACATTTAGTGGGTGTGGTAGTACGTCCTAGCATGTTTCACATGCTCGCACCCAGTCAGGGGAACATCCTGACGACGTATACAGACTAACACATAACAAAGCCACTCCAACAGCTTCCTCTCTCTCCAACACCCCTTCTCCCCTCGCAACACTCTTCTCTGAGCTAGTGCCGATACAAATGGACAGTCCTGTATAGAATCGTAAGATTCAGAGTCGTAAAGATTCCAGGACGAGCTCAATAGAAAATGAAATGAAATTAATGGGTTAGGGCAAGGGGTCGGCAACATGCGGCTCTTTCAGGACACTTGTATGGCTACAGCAGCTTCAGAAATAACCATTCTTCCTTCTACAGTAAGGAAAAAATTTCTTCCTGGCCTGCAGGAGGCGTAAAATGTTTGAAAAGTGTACCTGGTTAAAACTATGAAATTGTTGCCTCAGTTTTGTCCACATGAAACTTTATCGGTCATAATATGGTGAAGGGATTCTCCCAAGACAACAACTAATCGCCCGCGTCCTCTAAGTTGTTCCTAAGTATTGATTACATGGCTGAGAGATTACAGAGGGTTGAGGCTTAGCCTGCCCACTTGGTCCACCCCACCACCAGCCTTCCCCATCATCATATTCATGGGTGGGTGTACACTTGGGGAATATTGTTGTTACGTGTCTTTGTATATTAGCCTACACTTATGTTCCCATGGAGGGTGTAGGCTACATTTGGGGAATATTGTTGTTATGTATTCGTATATTAGCCTACACTTATGCTCCCATGGAGGGTGTAGGCTACACTTGGGGAATATTGTTCTTATGTATTCGTATATTAGCCTACACTTATGCTCCCATGGAGGGTGTAGGCTACACTTGGGGAATATTGTTGTTATGTATTCGTATATTAGCCTATACTTATGTTCCCATGGAGGGTGTAGGCTACACTTGGGGAATATTGTTGTTATGTCTTTGTATATTAGCCTACACTTATGTTCCCATGGAGGGTGTAGGCTACACTTGGGGAATATTGTTGTTATGTCTTTGTATATTAGCCTACACTTATGTTCCCATGGAGGGTGTAGGCTACACTTGGGGAATATTGTTGTTATATGTCTTTGTATATTAGCCTACACTTATGTTTCCTTGGAGGGTGTACACTTGGGGAATATTGTTGTTATGTATTCGTATATTAGCCTACACTTATGTTTCCTTGGAGGGTGTACACTTGGGGAATATTGTTGTTATGTCTTCGTATATTAGCCTACACTTATGTTTCCTTGGAGGGTGTACACTTGGGGAATATTGTTGTTATGTATTCGTATATTAGCCTACACTTATGTTGCCATGGAGGGTGTACACTTGGGGAATATTGTGGTCGTCTTTGTCTACTTGCCTACACTCGTATATTTCCTTCATACTCACACTTTACACCATATTCCTTTCCTCACATCTTAAATCTTTCTTACACACTCGTACCCTCCCTTGATGATACCAATTGCAGCCCTTTCTCCTTCCCTTACACCCTTACTCTCCCTTACACCCTTTACCTCCCTTACACCCTTCCATTACCCTTTATACCTTACAGCCTTAACCCAGCGTCTTGGTAACAAGTCTCCCACCTCCCATTCATTGTGGAGTGAAGATAAACGATGTCTTATCAGGGGAAAGCAGACGGGGACTTGGGGAGAGGGTGGGTGGTGGGGGAAGGAAGGGAGGAGGAGGGGGAGGAGAGTTGAGAATATGAGGAGGACGAGAGTTATGGAGAGGAAGAGGTGGAAAGGAAAGCAGACGGGAGCTGAAGAGAGGAGGTGATTGGTGGATGAAGGAAGGAAGAGGAAAGGATAGAGGATATGAAGGGGGAAATGTACAAATGTATGCAGAAGAGGGTGCTGGGGGTGGTTTTTAAAGCTTGATGGAGGTCTAGCGAGGGAAAAAATATAAACCATAAGATAAACCCTACCCCCTTAAGTTCTTAAGAGGGACTAAAGAAAATTGTGTTAATATAGTGGATGCATTCTTTTCCCGCCTGTCTTCCACTGATTAGCCCCATAAAGTTCATAAACCAACCCCTCTCTCTCTCTCGATATCACGGTTATTTTCATTATGTTAATTAATTATCGGTCTGAGGAGGAGGAAGGGGAGATGTGATGGAGCCTCATTTTTTGTCCGTCTCTCCTTTCACTCTTTCTCTCGATTTATTATTACTCTCAACGCTCTATTTATTTTCTGTTTTCCTCCCTGTCTGTCTTCATGTATAACATGCATTTGTACATGTCATAATGTTTCGTGTCTCCCTAATCTTGATTTTCTGTCATGTTTCAGGTAGACAATATGAAGATGGACTCCTGAAACTATCGTAAAAGTTGAACAAGCATCCCCTCAAAACCGAATGAGAAAGATCGACAAGGACATAACCTTGCAAAGATCAAACTCCTCTGCGGGCCCTGGTCACGTAGCCCCGGTGACCCCGGGGATGGGTAGGTCCTCCAAGGTCCTCCATCTGTGAATGATCTCTATACTCTGTTCAAATTAACTTGGCAGTAAATCCTCGCCACAATAAATAGCCTGCGATTATGAGTGAATATGATTGGTTGGCTGTGGTGTATGGAGTGAATCTTGAAGCTGAGTAATGAAGAATTATTATTATGCCCAACAGATGAAAATAGTTTGAAGCAGTCAGGAGCAACTATATGATTGTTGAAATAACTTAGAGAAGTTGACATAATTAATATAAACACCATATGAAGGAGGAGCACTTTATTGACGTTTCGCAGATTGTTGTTTGGCAGGGACTTATGGAGTATTTTTTGAAGCAGAATATTGAAGAACTATTATGTCCAGAAGAGTAGCATAGCTATAATGAACTATCAAAAACAACCTAATGATGGGCTAAGCTGCCAAGTTAAGGTGAACGGAGTATAACCGGGTTTGTAGCTGCTGGAAGCCTTGGAGGATGCCACCATTCCCCGCAAGGCCTGTGTGGTACTGACAGGGATGAGGAGAGAAAAGAAAAGGGAAGAGAAAAATAGAGCTCAGACACCAGTATGTCTCTGTGAACGATGAATTGTGTTGTAGTGGATTAGTTGAAGATGGTAACATGACCAATAAAATTACCTAATTCTGTGAGGAAGTGAAAAGCGAGAATATTTAGAAGAACCAAGAAGTGGAGATACATTGAAAGAGAATCGGCAATCATTTAAGAGGAAGAAATACACAAACATAAGAATGATACACAGACAAGTGGAAGAAAAGGACGGTCGATAAAGAGAGATAACTAGCCTACACCTTCAATGCTCCTGTCCCTACGATTCCTGCTACACCCCATTCCAAGTAAGTACTGTAGGCCAAAGCTCTTGCACATTAACCTCTGTAACTCACAAACAACTATTAAAATCAGGCTAATATGTCTACCATTTGCGAAGGGTCAGCCAGCAAATAGGTGTAGAAATTTACAGTTAGGGTTTACGATTACTATACTGTTTTATCCAGCTGACTGTAAATGTCTATGTCTTCAGCTTGATTACTCCGCTATTATGTAGCGAAATATGTTATTAATTATGACAACTTGGCACTATTATTAATCCCTTCTGTACCGGTGAAGTACTTTTCACTTAATTGTGGCTACTAATTGACTACTTTATTCAGCTTAGACAAATTTCTACCAATTAAAAAGCTATAGACTATCTCAATTCATCCTTTTAGCTACCATATATCCTTCCAAAGCTACACAAGATCTTCTAAATATAGCTTAAATAAAACACAGAAGACGTCACCGGTACAGAAGGGGTTAAGCAGACACAGTAGTTTTTTTTTATTTTTCTGTTAGTTATCAAGAAATCAGTGGGTAAGGGGTTCAACTTACCGTCATCTGAGATTGAACCGAGTACAGTATATACTAGGCTACCTATTTGGAACGGTAGGCTATAATCTGCACATAAAGGCCCGTTCTTCCTTTGCACATGTTGTATAAAGTGTTATGTGAACTTGTTTTGTCCTTTTGATGGGTAGAAGAATGGCGATGGAAGTGTATTGTGTAGTAGGTAAAAGAGCTAATGGTAAACTATATTGATTGTAATTTTGTTGAGCATGAATTATACATACAAAAAGTCGCTCTTGGGCAGCATCATGTGCGAGGGTTATTGGTCAAGTTACTAACATCAGGGAGTGGGAAAGTTTAGCCAATTTATTTAATTACTCTAGCTATCATTAGACATATTTATGCAGCTTATACACAGATTCCCGGGAATCAAATTAGCTTCAGTAATCCTGTAACTCAGATAGGTCCGACCTAAAGAGTATAAAGTCGTTTAAAGGTAGCCTGAATGCAGTGAAATAGGTACAGTAGCTTCAGTATAAGATGGTGCTATTTGTTTAGTATTTTGGATAAAATTGGACGATACTATTTAGCTTAGAAAGGACCTTTAGGGATTGAATGAGACATTAAACTACCTTGATTAAACCTTTAACTCACAAAGATCCTTCCTAAACCCAGTAAAAGTGTAAAATCATATAATGTTAGCCATAATTATTTGAAGAAAGGTCTCGCACTACTAAAAAAAAGCACATATATATAATCCCATATTGATCGTCTGCTTTTAATTATTTCTCTTTTACTCGAAAGTACATCACCTTTTTTTGACAAACACGTGACATCGCCTTGCCACCGCCCTCTTTCAAATGACAGCTGAGAGTGTGTGACAGATCTTGTTCATCTATGGGGAGCCGGTGGGACAACCTATATATTATCATCGTCACACTGTAGCCCTTGTGTTAGTGTTATCGTATATTTTAACACGTAAATACCCCTCATATACTGTCTTCTACGTGTAATCTGCCATATTTTGTGATTCATTCAATAGGAAAGGTAAATACAGTGATGGTAAATAAAGAGTAAATGAAATAAGGCAATCAGCTGGTGTAAATAAAAACCAGCTGACCATAGTCTTCTCATAGAAGACATTGCGACAGGTGACCTTTCGTTTGGCTGGGTGTGTAGAAAGTCTTTTAAAAACGCATAAACAATGGCACGTTTCTATTGATTTTTAAAACTATATGTTTGTTTCAACTTACAGATAATGGGAAGAGATATTTTTTATTTTAGGTTATGTTCGTAAATTTGTAATTATTACGAAGTCTAGGTAGCTGTTTGCTAGCCAATTTAATTCGCAGTGCCGTGCAGTATTGGAACCAAACAACAACTTTATTTTTTGTCCTGTGCATTTGTGCTATAGGCCTATGAAAATAGTGAAACTACTCGTGCATGGATTGAAATATTGCTGTTTTCATCACTAGGCTATTATGTGTGGTAAGTAGTGTGACAGATTGTGGTCATGTCTCAATGTCCACTACTGAGGAGCCGCGGAGAGTCACTGAGGTGGCCGCAGAGATGTAGCCTATAAAAATCATTATTATTGTAGGCCTAAGCTTACTACTAGACTAGGTACATTTATTGTTTTCGTAGAATATTGATATCTATGAAATCTGCAAAGTACAGATCATGTGGAATATTCGATCTTGCTTTTGCCAATTTTTAGTTAGCCTACTACTGTACGCTAGCCTAGGCTGAATGCTAGACTACTCGGCCCAGTAAAAATGAGACAGCTCGGCCCCGTGTTAATTACGAGACAACTCGTAATTAACCTAACCTAACCTAACCTAGCCTAACCTACACATTATGAATCGAGAGAACTAGCCTATGACATAGGCCTAATTATACAATAAACGAACATTTCGCCCACATTACACACACGCCATAAACCTTCCACTTAGCTCTCCCCATCCTATATCCTGACTGGTCTCGTCAAATTCAAATTGCCCCATAGCAAAACATGGGGCCGAGCTGTCTCAAATAATGGGCCGAGTTGTCCCATTGGCCGAGTCGTCCAGTCACCGCCTAGGCTTAGTTAGGCTAACCCAACAAATTCAACACTAAGCTAGGCTATGCGATAGCCTAACTTAGCAGTAGGGTTACACCAGACCAGATAACGTATCCAGCTGGATATTTTGGGATGGATGTAGGCTAGATTCTGGGCATATGGTCGTTATGTTTACATAGGGCGATCGCCGCGGTTAACTTTGCGTCTATATTGACCTCGATTTTTTTCTCTCGGTTATTTGCCCCCTGCTGGCAATATATATGTATATGATGATGACAATATGTCATGGGGGTGGGGGGGGGGGGCAAAGCGGAAATTTTTATTTTAATACCACAAATTTTCCGAGTGTTTTTTATAAAAGAAATTGTTCATTTGCATCAATATACTGTATAGTGTTTGTATTTAATTAGAAATCTCGGGAAAAGCTATTTTCCCCATTAGGCCTATTGATCGATGTTGAGACATGCCCCCGATAGTGATTTGAAAAGACATTAGCCTAACCTAACAACCTTACCTAACCGCCAAAGGCGGCTCTCTAGGGCCTTTCCTAGCTGATGCTGAGAGGATTGGGTTCTAGTCATGTGGTGATGGGCTGGTCTATCCGAGTGAGAACTGAGCGATCTCTGCCATACCCATAGCTTACTCTGACTGTTCCTTTTACTTATAAATCTTCTAGATCTCAAGTGGCGGCGTCTTTTCCGTGGATTGACCTCCCTACTGCCAACCTAGAAGTTGGCAGATTGGGAGCCAAAGCATCACATTTTTCCCTTACCCCTCAACTTTCCCTTCATAATTGCTGAGGGGCACAGGGCCTTGGGTGGGGCTTTGGTTTCCCGGGCGTTTCCGCACCTTCCTCAGCTCCCTGCCATGGAGTGGCTTCGGTCACCCGGGCTTTGTTAGTGGTAAGCAGGGAGGATTTTGTGGGGGCGCTCGTTTATGGCCTTGGCCTTGCTCGAGACCTTGGGGCTGTTCGGCCAGACAGCCTGGGGAACAACAACAACAACCTTACCTAACCTAACCTAGTATTATGGGTAGGGGCTGCTGCCCCCACACCCTCGCTGGTTGAGTACTAATCCCTTAGTAAATAAACAAAAAAAATTGGCTGTCGATTATACGAAGGTGAAAGAAAGTCGATGAAGTCTACGGTGTTTACTCTGCAATTTTCAGCTTTGATTGTACTGTACATTGATAACGGGAAAGTACCGTATTGACAACCTTGTTACGAAAAAGACATTTTAGACTGCCTGTTAGGGTTTTCAGGGCATTTAGTTTTTGTAAGGCTCTGGTGTTTGTCTATGTGTAGAAAATACTTGCAGAATGTCCACATATCTCATGGCTGAGGCAGTTTGATAATTAAAGTTACAAATGACTGAGGTCCAACTTGAAGATTAGCACAGATAAATACCCTGGGTTTGAATCAGATTATTGATTGCCATTACGTACAAAATGTTTTACTAGTTTAATAACTAATTTTGTGTATTTTGAAGTTCGTAAGTCTGTCAGGAATATATGCATTACCAGTAACTGAATACCTTCTCTTTTTTTTCAGTGAGTGATTATGGACAAGCTGATCGGGTTTAAGCTTTGGCTGGAAGGAGCAGGATCTTGTCCTTTTTTGGCAGATAAAACTATGGTTATGACTGCACTTAGTACAGTACTTGAAAAATTGCCAATCGCAGACCTTGGTACTTGAAAAACTCCTTAAGTGTATAACGAAAGTCTGAAACCAGATAGGCTACAGTACTGGTAACTTTTGTCATATACCGGTATACTTTGAAAATAGTGTCCAAAACATTAAAAGTTATAGGCTACATTACTGAATTGTCGATTCAGCATACCGGTATAACATTAATGTAGGTGTCTGATTACAGATTGAAAATGCTGTACATAACCTAGTGATAGTGAAAAAAAAACATTGAAAATTTATCTATAGTGTAAGCTACATTGGAAAAAATATTGGTAATATGGTAACTAGTGTATTTTAAATGTGAACTAAACTTTAACCTTAAATCAAAGTACAGTACCGGTACCGATACAGTGCATCATCAGTGGTTTGGTGAGTGTGGGCAGCGTGTGGTACCCGTAGCGGTTTAGTGCCGTCTTGAGATCTACTGAAGATTGTGCTGAATGCCGGACTGGCCACAGTTAAGGTCATCGGACTCCAAACAAGGTATTTAATAGTACATTATTTTGAAGTCTTTCATTACAATAGGCTACTGTTGATTTGCTTTTTATTTAGGTTAGCATTAGATCATTTTATTCGGCTTGGCAAAGGCCTCTAGGAACCAAAGGGGTACCGTAAATATTAGTAGGCTACTGTATGTTATCAGTACAGTATCTTAATTACCGGTAATCTTTTGAATCTTCTAGGTCCTTCCAAATCTGTTTTTTAATGTATATCATAGTGATTTATGTGATATTCAGAATATAGGGAAGAAATACATCTTTGTGCTAAAACTGGGTTTGTTAATGCTATTGTTCCAGAGTAGCCTAGGCCTTTGTGTAGCCAACTATCTAGCCTATGCTTGTATTCTGTTCATATTAGCTGAGCAGAAACTTGTACTGGGTATTGGGAAAGGAGCGAGACTGGAGAGAGAGAGGGAGACGGATGGAAAATGTGGACATGTCTGTATGTACTGTAGATGATGCAGAGTCTACAGGTACCGTACTGTTAATCAGAGCAATTTGAAATTTATAGTCCTACTGAAGGGCTTAAGCTGTAATTGAATCCTTCATTGTTGGACATACATACATACATAGGCTTACATACAATGGTTTATCGTCATTTTCATTACATCATTGTAGGCTCAGACGTGTGACGGTGTGAGTGTGTGTTTTTTTGCCTGTCCGCAGTTGGAATATAATGCAATAAAGTCCTGTCACAACAATGATGTCATCAATTTGGCTGATGTTGTCATAGTGCTAACCATGCGAGAGTAGCTGTTGAGTTTTTAGTGCAAGTGTAAGAGTGGAAAAAATAAATAAATAGCCTACGGTAAATGAAAAATAGAAAAAATGGGGAATGAACCTGAGTAAATAGATAGATAGATAGTGTGAGTGTTGTGTGAGGCACCACTGAGAGGGTTTGTAATGTTAGCATAACCCCACCCTCCATCACCACCAAACACCCTCCTTAATGGGGGATGCTTCGTTGTTCTGCCCCCCTTCTCCCTCATGTTTAGCCTTATTCGTTCTGATATTTTAAGACGTTTGCCCCATTAGTTTAGCGATTTTAAGATCTTTCACCCAATTTCTTTGCCAATACTAAGACCTTTCATGCAATTTAGGTGTCAATTTTTTTCTGGCGAGTAGATAGCGAGCCTGTATTTTGAGAGGAATCGGCCTTTGGCCAGGAAATTTTTCTATATAAAAATGTACAAATTTATCTTGAAGGGGGGTCTTGGGGGTGTTTTTGTAAGCTTGATGTAGGTCTAGGGAGGAAACTATGAATACAATAAAAAGATAAGATAATTATCGCGAATAGACTGGCAGCGCTATTATACATAATTTATTAGGGAAAGTGAAGCTCTATGGAATCCTTATAATATACTCACATAGATTCCGTTGTGGTAGAATAGTTTTGATAAGTTTTGTAACTCGATTATGTCGATATAAATAGTCCCGCGCATAAACAAACTCAGTCCCTCAATCTTGAGAGCTCTGCTACGGACGTGTTTGGACACTTGATCCTCAGTGTTTTGGAGGACAAGCAACCTAGAAGGGTCACTAGACCTGTTGTTGCTTGATTTCCTTTGTACTCCTTTCCTTTGTGTTCATGTTTACAAAAAGTGTTCGAAATGGAGTACACTCGCTACGGTAAAGTGTTATGTTCTACAAAGATGTTATTGTATGTCTAATATATGAACCCACAGTAGCTGGCATGCAACTTTCAAGGGCTAGTGTTGTATCCCACGTACTGGGTCTAGGGCACTCTAGGGTTAGGTTAGGTTAGGTTGTTTGGTTAGGTTAATATACTAGGTCTCGAAAACAAGATTCATAGTTGCGGTAGTATTTACATCGAAACTATAGTTAACTATCAAAACTATTCTTCCACAGTGGAATCTATGTGAGTATATTATAAGGATTCCATAGAGCTTCACTTTCCCTAATAAATTATGTATAATAACGCTGCGAGTCTTTTCAAAAAAATTATATACCAAAGATAAATAAATAAACCTTTAAAAACGGCCATCCCCCCAGGTACAGTACCGTACCGTATAGTGACGGGATAGTTTTAGTTTGTAGATGTTTAGGTGACAATCACCACGGTCGATCTTGGGATCCGCCGCTAATGAGCTCATCCTGGAATCTTTACGACTCTGAATCTTACGATTCTTTACAGGACTGAACATGCCATTTTTATCGGCAATAGTTCAGAGAAGAGTGTTGAGAGGGGAGAAGGGGTGTTGGAGAGAGAGGAAGGTGTTGGAGTGGCTTTGTTATATGAGTTTTGTCTGAATACGTCGTCAGGATGTCCCCTGACTGGGTGCAAGCATGTGAAACATGCTAGGACGTACTACCGCACCCACTAAATGTCCGCCGTGGCAGGGATTCGATCCCGGGTCTTTCAGATTCACACGCGAGCGTGCTCACCACTTGACCACCACGGCCTAGTCACCTACAGTACTTTAGGTTTATTGTG
The DNA here is from genome assembly GCA_032716605.1 of Paralithodes platypus. Classification (NCBI taxonomy): domain Eukaryota; kingdom Metazoa; phylum Arthropoda; class Malacostraca; order Decapoda; family Lithodidae; genus Paralithodes; species Paralithodes platypus. The sequence continues at coordinate 18,953,044 of CM064537.1, read as the reverse complement.
TCCGTGCCCAGGGTTACAGGGGAAGGGTATCGGTTATGTAGGCAGGTGTAGGGTGTCAAACGTATTTCTAATCTTTATTATTTTATATGTGAAGATAAAATTATGGTTTATATATTATGTTTTTTACAGCAACCAACTTCACATCTAAACTCAATTAATGAAATGAACAAATACGTGTGGCACTCCAAGGACTCGAACCCAGGATACTCACATCGAAATTCCTCGCACTATGCATTACACTATCAAGAAATTACCGGTACCGGTACTTCACATTATGTCTTTCAAACTTGGAAGTGATCAAATGGGCAAAACAAGGCCATTTCACATACAGGTACGGTATATTACTTGTATTCCTTCTCATATTCATTAAGTCTTCAAACAAAATTGCTTCGGTTTGACACCCTGAGCAGATGTGGGAGATACAGTATATATGTTGACAGGCTGCATTTATATAATAATAATAATAATAATAATAATAATAATAATGTGACTGTTATTCATATTCTACACATTCCGGATAGCTTATCATTACAGTACTGCTTCTCTGGTGGGGAAAAGCAAGTAACAACAGAGAGTTTGATTCTCTCTCTCTCTCTCTCTCTCTCTCTCTCTCTCTCTCCTCATCCTCACTCTGTGCTCGCCCTCAGAAATCTCCATCTCTCCTCTCTCTATCTCGCCATCTATACTGGATCTCTCGCGTACCTCTCTCTCTCGCTTTCTCCACCTCTCTCTCTCTCTCTCCTCTTCTCTCCTCTCTCTCTCTCTCCCTTCTCCTCTCACTCTCTCTCTCTCAATCGTTCCTCCCGAGTACAAATCCCAATACGGCCCTATAGGACCCACCCCCCTCTCCCCCGCCCACCCCCAAATCACGCTCTCTCTTTCTCTCTTCTCCACTCTCTCGCTCCTCTCTCTCTCTCTCTCTCTCTCTCACCTCTCTCCTCTCTCTCTCTTCTCTCTCTCTCTCTCACTCTCTCTCTCTCCGTCGATCTCATCCTCCTCGTCTCTCCTCTGCTCTCTATCTCTCTCCATCTCTCTCTTCTCTCATCTCTCTCCCCCTCGTCTATCTCTCCTCTCTCTCTTCTCCATCTCTCTCTCCTTCTCTCGTCTCCTCTCTCACTCACTCTCTCTCTCTCTCTCTCCTCTCTCTTCCCTCACGCCCACTCTCCTCTCCTCCTCTCTCTGCTCTCCTCTCTCCTCTCTCTCTCTCTCTCTCTCTCTGTGTCTGTGTCTGTGTGTGAATTATGTGTGTACCACTTGCCTTTTTTCTTTGACTTGATTGCGGAGGAAAAACAAACTGCGATGTATGTATGAGAGGGTTAGGTGTTGGGATTTACACACACGTCATAATACATAGAATATAATACGGTTACCAATTTTCTAGTCATTTAGGCTACATTATAAAAAGACGATCACTTTAAGGGGGGACTTTTTATTATTATTTGTTTTATTTTTGTTCTCTATATTCCAACTTACTCCCTCTTCAACATTCAACGATGAAGCCCGTGAGGTCTCTTTCCAGTCTAGGGAGTGAGACATGTGAAGCACTTAAAGCTGCAACCAGCCTTTGCCATCTTGCCTTCGCAAGATGCACGGCACTTGGTTGCCCACTCATAGCTCGAAGCAGGCTCATCTCTGGAGCTGCATTGCTTTCATGCTTCACTGTCTCACCCCCTAGACTCGGCCCCTCACTCTCAGAACGCCACCTTTTGAGCAATTAACTCACTATGCATTGTCCCCCTGTAGCATATTTTGAATATGGGAATATTCATACAATGCTATTTAATCTGGGAACAATGAGTGTTTTTTGTTTTTTTGTTTTTCGGTGGGCTTTGTGGTAATGCACTGATACTAGGTATGATATTAGTATGCACAAAGTTTAGATATTATCATGAGATAGGCCGTTTTTCTGGACCTTCTTTTCCCTCATGTTTAGCCCCACTAGTTTTGAGATTTTAAGACTTTCGGCCCATTAGTTTGGCGAGCGATTTAGTTTTGGCGAGCGATTAGTTCGGCAAGCGATAGCAAGCCTGTAATTATAAGAGGAACCGGAGGTGGGACATTATTCTACCGAAAAATGTACAAATTTATCTAGAGGGGGGTGTTTTTCTAAGTTTGAGGGAGGTCTAGTAAGGAAACTAAAAAATAAATGAATATATATATATACAGTAGACCAAACAAAAGACACTATCCCCTTAACCCCTTCAGCACCATGATGCCTTTTTACTTTGATTCTGGCTAAAGTTCGAGGATTTTATGCAGTTTAAGAAGGACCTATGTTACTAAGAGGGTTTACTGAGATCGTATATACCGGTACCCATTTGAGTCGTGGAGGTAGATAATAAACTAAAGGAAATCATCTTAATGGTAACCAGAATATGATGAAAATTACGTCATAGTAGTGAAGTGGTTATACTGTAATGCATAACAATTCTACCGAAAAATGTACAAATGTATCTTGAAGGGGTGTCTAGGGAGTGTTTTTCTAAGTTTGAGGGAGGTCTAGTGAGAAAACTAAAACATACATGAATATATAGACCAAAATAAACAGCCACTATCCCTTTAAACTGTAATGCATAAAATTGTACTGTACTGTATTTACAAATGTGTTGATTCAAAAGCTGGGTTTGAGTGGCCATTCTGTGGGATAACCTCCTCTTCAAGTGGAACAGGGGGGTTCAAATGGAAATTCTTAGACTCTGGTAACAAGAGGCAAGTCACTATAGCCACTAGAGCACAACCCAGAGCGAAGACATAGAACACGTTATGTTGGACCAGAACCTGTGATATGAGGGGGTAGCTCCAACAAGCCACGCCGGCCGCTAGATACAGGAGTGTGTTGAGGACTTGTGTGCCTATGGGCCTGCCAGCGGCGGGTAGAAGTTCTTTGTATGTGGTGAAGAACACAGATTCTCCCATGTGGATCAATGTGGAAAATATTAGAATAGTTAAAAAGGGCATCCATGAGATATCGCCAATTTTGCGATCCTCGAGAAGCATATTAGAGAGTCCATATGCTCCCGCGGTAATGGCGGCCGATGTCAGGGAGACAAATAACAAGGGCTTCCTGCCTGTGTGGTCCATCAGAGATAAAAAAAGAACAATGCCCAGAAGGCCCATCACTGCCACCATTATCGCACACAAATAAGGAGACAAGCTTGTGTGTGTGTCCTGAAGAATGGGTACTAAATAGGCTGTGGTTGTATACCCACCGCTGAAACCCAAAAGTACCGTCGATAACACCAGCAGACCAAACATTCGCCCATACTGAGGCTTGAACAGTAATTTGAGTTGTTGATATGGGCCGGTAACAGGGTTGTTATCAGCTTCATAAATCATAGAAAGTAATTCGATCTGCGGGTAAAGATGGCCTCCCCTGAAGAATATAAGAGAACTGTGCGCTTCGGGAATCCGACTTTTACCAACCAACCATTTCGGTGACTGTGGGAGTAGGAGGATGCTGCCCAGGCAGAGGATGGTTACACCAAAGCAGGACAGGGACATTGTCTGCAAGTCGATGCCGGAACTTCCCACCAGGACGGGCAAGATGACTCCGGAATGAGTGGCCAGATGCATTATCCCAAAGTGTCTCCCTCGGCCGTCATCTTGCGATATGTCCATCATGTACGTCAGTGTTGCGGGAAACATGAGAGCCGAAGTAATGCCAAGGATGAAAAAGGCCAAAAGGAAGAGCCATTTGAACGGAGCGAAGTATACGATGAGCCACGCTGCCGCTGAGATGGGTATAAGTCCGATGAGTAGGTTTCGTTGACCGAGGCTGCTCAGTAGTGGTTCAGTGAAGGAAATTCCTGCAGCAGCTCCGAGGTATACCATGCTTCCTGTGGGTCAAAACATATTGGGTCAGTTTTATCTGACTGGGTTTTTGTATTTGTTTCTGTTTGTAAATTAATATAGCCTACTGGTACATTGATTTTATTATTATTATTTTTTTTTTTTTAGTTTCCTCCCTAGACCTTTATCAAGCTTTAAAAAACACCCCCAAGACCCCCCTTCAAGATAAATATATATACAGTACATTGATGCCTAGTTTCTACCTGCAAGTAAACATGATCGGACATAATGTCTGCAACTGTGAACTGAAAAATATAGATTCGGAATCAAAAGTTTGTACCGGTACCCATTTTCGATATTGGGCCATGTAGTTTGATTATATGCATTTGAGGTTTATACACACTTTCTAGGGTCTTATTTTACTTGGCAACATTGCAAAATTGGCTAAAAATGTCTTGCCCAAATGAGGTAACCCAGGACTAATTGGTATGATAGAGAAAGATGCCTTCTGTAGATATGCAGTTAAGATGGTCGAGCATGGACTATGACCAATTTTTAAGTACAGTATTGGTAGGCCTATGGTACTTTTCTTTTCAATATAGCCTATACTGTACTTTTTGATAATAGAAAAAACCCTGATGCACTACTATAGTCTGTTTATTTCAGGCTGACAGTAAATTGCAATATCCTCAAAAACTACTAGGGCTAAACATGAGGGAGAAGGAGGTCCAGGGAAAAAAAAAAAAAATATATATATATATCTATCCCCCCCCCCCTCCCCTCTTAAAACTGTCTTACCAAAGAGAGGCACTTGGTAGGGGTGGAGAAACACTGTGGCACCAGGATCGGTAGTAAGCATGGGTATGGTGGCGCCAGAAAACCCAAATGCCAGACCAGATGCCAGTTGGATGTGAACCATTATCAGCGATGCCAGGGCCTGTCGGGACAACAATGGTTAATTTTTCAAACTTATTTTTTTGTCGTTGAGCCATTCGCGAATCAATTTTGCTGCTATAACAGCTAGTGATTCTCGAATGAACCAGAAAAAATGCTAGTGTGATACCTGCTTTAATGGGCATGGTGTCCAAAATTCTACATTACACTATTCAACTAGCCTCCCACAACATCACTCACAGCAGGAACTCCAAAACTCATGGAAGGAGGCCATAAAGCACCTATCTTCTGATCTCTCTACTATCTCTAATTGGGGCAGAGAAAACCTCGTTACTTTCAAGGCTTCCAAAACTCAATTTCTCCATCTATCTACTCGTCGCCCCCTTCCAGAAAACTATGACTTACTCTTCAACAACATACAAATATACCCTTCATCTTTTCTTAATATTCTCAGTGTCCCTTTTTCTTCTGATCTCTCTTGGAAAGATCCTATTACCACTCTTGCTAAAACAGCTTCCCAGAAGCTGGGTGTGTTCAACCGCTTCTGGGGATTCTTTACCCCTGCACAACTTCTTGCTCTGTACAGGGGCACAGTGCGTCCATGTATCGAGTATTGTTCACACGTGTGGGGAGGATCCTTTCGCACAGCACTTGTAGACAATGTAGAAAAGAAAGCCTTCTGTCTCCTTAACTCCCGGCCACTCACCAATTCTCTGCAGTCTCTCTCTCTTCGCCGTAATGTTGCATCTCTCTCATTATTCTACCGCTAAAGCCTATTACAATAATCAGTATTCCTTAGAGCTCTCTTCGTTGAGCACGAAGCACCTGTCTTGCAATAAAATCCCACCCCTACTCTGTGCAACTCTCTAACCCAAGAATGAAAAGTTATTCTCAATCTTTCTCTATTCAACTGCTGAACTCTGGAACTCTCAGAATCAGTCTTTCCCTCTTCCTATGACTTAAATTGCTTCAAACTCCGTGTGTCGAGGCATTTTGGCTCGAACGTCCCTTGATTTTGACCCAGTCACTGTTTCAAATCCTGGGGAAGGCACTCGCCACAGGCAGTTCTTCCTTTTTTTCTCCCTCACTCACATAGAAAAAAAATCAAGAAAAGAAACAGTAGCCTGATTCGGCAGTAATTCTACATCGTTCGTATTTTCACATAAAATGTAAAGTTGTTGTTGTTGTTCCCCAGACTGCCTGGCCGAACAGCCCCAAGGCCCCAAGCAAGGCCAAGGCCATAACCGAGCGCCCCACAGAACCCTCCCTGCCTACCAATCTCAAAATTTGCTCAAAATACAATCTCAAAATTTGCTGACGATACAAAAATTGCAAATAGCGTACTCTCAAAAGAACAAGTTGACGATATGCAACACAATCTAGATAAATTGTCATGTTGGGCCCAAATTTGGCAAATGAGTTTCAATGCGGATAAATGTAAAGTACTACATATCGGATACCTAAATGAGAAAGCAAACTATTCGATGAATGGCACTCAGCTTAAGAATGTAAACAGAGAAACCGATCTGGGAGTAACAATATCGAGTAACCTAAAACCGAGTCAACAATGTTCAGAAGTTGTTAAGAAGGCAAACAAAATAATTGGCTTTATAGGCAGGTCATTTGAGCATAAATCCAAAGAAGTTATCCTAACCCTTTACAATTCATTAGTCCGCCCTCTTCTGGAATACCTGCGTTCAATCCTGGTGCCCTTATTACCAAAAAGATATAAACAAGCTAGAACGAGTTCAACGTAGAGTTACCAAAATGATACCTAGCCTAAAGAACAAACCATACGAAGAGCGTCTTAGAGAATTAAATCTATTTCCTTTAACCCAGCGCAGATTAAGAGGTGACTTAATTCAAGTGGTCAAAATCATCAAAGGCATCGACAATATGAACTGTAGTAAGTACTTCACTATCGACCAATCTAATTACACGCGGGGAAACGGTTGCAAAATTATTGGTAAATCTTTTAACTCACACGAATCTAAGAATTTCTTCTTCAATCGAGTTGTCAACTTGTGGAATGGGCTTCCCCGAAACGTTATAGACTGCATCACCGTTGATTCATTTAAACTCCGTCTAGACAAATATCTCGCATCAAACCCGCGACTGACTGCGTTTGTAAATGAATAACTTTATTTTATCCCCCCCTCAGTTACTAACCCATCTGTCCCCTACTAACTTCCTAATCCTGCCACGGACATTAGTTCCAGGGCAGTAATTCCCTTTCCAATGTTCCCTTACCCACTCTAAACCACTGTTTGGACACTTGATCCTCAGTGTTTTGGAGGACAAGCAACCTAGAAGGGTCACTAGATCTGTTGTTGCTTGATTTCCTTTGTACTCCTTTGTACTCCTTTGTACCACAATAAAGCCTGGGTGACCGAAGCCACTCCATGGCGGGGAGATGAGGAGGGTGCGGAAACGCCCGGAAAACCAATCCCTACCCAGGGCCCTGTGCCCCTCAGCAATTATGAAGAGAAAGTTGAGGGGCAAAGGAAAAATGTGACGCTTTGGCTTCCAATCTTGGTAGATTGGGAGGTCAAACCACGGAAGAGACGCCGTCACTTGAGATCTAGAAAATATATAAGTAAAAGGAACAGTCAGAGTAAGCTATGGGTATGGCAGAGATCGCTCAGTTCTCACTCTGATAGACAAGCCCATCACACCATGTAGTGTAATGAGTACCGTACTTCCACTGCACATTTGTTATATTATAACTAGTTGGGTAGTCACATATTTTACTTATTTATGGCTTTTCCTATTAATACAATCTAGCGTCGATTGCCTGTTTCTCCACGGCAGTAAACACCTTCATGATAAGCGTTTTCAACTAAATTATATCAATGAAAGGCATTAATCGAGACATAAGCCCAATATCTCTCGCCAGGAAAAAATCGACGCCTAGAGGACACGAAAGGTCTTAATATAGAAAACAAAATGAGGCGAAGGGTCTCAAAATCGCCAAACTAAGGGAATGAACGTCTTAAAACCTCAAAACTCATGGTTTTTTTTTGTTTTTTTTTTAGTACCGGTACCAGTAAATCCAGAGGAGTTCACTAGTACACAACAGTTTACCACAGTTTATTAACCCTTTTGGGACGTCACAAATGTCCGCTAATTCCCCTCCTATTTGCTGCTATATAGGTGAACAGAGGCATCCAATGTTAGTAGATTTGCGAATTTTTCTTGTCCTGCCCGGAAATTGAACTCGGGTCCTCTCGGTTTTAAGAAAAGCTCGCACCCGTTTTATCGAAAATTGCGTGTAATAAAGCCATGAAAGTCTTACTGAATACCTATTATCAAAATACAGTACCTGTGTAGCAAAGGTGAATTTCGAAGTGAAGAAAATGCTGACGCGCGACTGTCTTCTGGACTGGGTTGGCAGGTTAGCCAGCTGAATCTCCCGTTCGCTCTTCCTCCGCATGCCGAGATCCCTTGGACCCGTTTCCTCGATTTCTGCAATCTGTGCAAACTGTACCTTCTGAGATTCCCTGCGGCTCCCGTGGTCATTGTCCACTGCCATTTGTGGATCTTCGGTCATCCTCCAATTTTCCTTTTTGATCTCTGAATTTTTGAGAATTGGCTTTTGGGATTCACAACGTTGTTGGTTTTGGTCACATGGTGCAGCCGTTTCCATGCCAGGGTCGGGCTTCGTACAAATGATGGCTTGCTTTGGCTGATCAGGTACGTCATTGCTCTTCTTGCATTTTTCAGTATCCCCACTTTGCTCTTGGTTGACCATCTTAGCTTTTTCATGATCATCATTGTGCTTTATGCTTTTTATTGGGGCTCCGCTGCTCTCGTGGCCATTTGTCTCAAAATTCATGGGGTTGCCAGTATCCTTCGTGTGATGTATTCGGTCCCCGCTTATCCCGGAGTCATCTGTTGTGGCAATGTCAGAGTCACCGTTGGTCGTAATTTGTGTAGCACTTGTTTCGGATCCTGAATGATACGTATTACAACCAGTCTCTTCGTTATCCCTGGGTGGTGCTGGTATATCTTGCTTCATGTTTCTATACTTTTCAATGTTGCACTAATAGCCTAGTTGAACCCTTAAAAGATGTAGAATCTAGGAATACAGTACAGTACTTGATAAATTCTCAGAAATTGTTTAGTGTTTCAGTACGGTACTAGATGAACACTCGGAAGATTTTGAATGTTGTTTTGCAATTACATGTCGTTGATAAGAATTATCTGAAGATTATTTATATTGTAGTATGAGTAGTAGAAGCTCCAACTCTTCTGTAGGCTCACAGAGAGGTACCGGTGTTGAATTATGTAAACTATTAAATTCTACAATATTAATGAGCACCTATGGTAGGTTGATTTTATAGTCTATAGAGTTTAATGGTTCCCTCAGAAATATTTTAATGTTTCTGTACTGGAAGATTTTGAATGTCGCTTAATTGTATCATAATTGCATGAAAGCTTCAATAGTAGGTATTAGTATTGTAATACCAGTATGAGAAATTTAAGCTTTAAACCTCTGAAAGTTACTAATACTGGTATGCTATGTGGGTAATAATGGCTAGTACAATCCCAATTTCCAACTCTCTCTC